>JAGVVM010000489.1:0-28996 GCA_019149425.1 Psidium friedrichsthalianum | reverse complement strand
TTCTTCCTTTCCCCTTTCCTTCTCTTCCCCCTTCCCTTTCGTTCCCCTCCTTCTTCTCCCTCTCCTCCCTTCTCCTCCCTCTCGTTTCTCTCCCCTTCTCTTCTTCCTCTCCCCCTCTTCCTTCTCTCTCGCTCTCCCCCTTCCGCCTCCTCTCCCCTCCGTGTCCCCCCCCCTTCTTTCCTTCTCCCCCATCCTTCTTCTTTCCCCGTTTTTTTTTTTTTCACTAATCCCCCCCAGGCACAGATCTGTGCTTACATGCCCTCTTCGTGCCCGAGTCGCTTTTTCTTTTTTTTTAGTGGTTGCGGCTTATCCTTCCTCGATCACGAACCCAGATCTCTGTCCACGAGGTAGAGCCTCCATCTTCAATTCATAATCGAAACCCTTTCCGTCCGAATTTTCTACTCTAATCATTGATTACCAGCCGAACATCTCCCAAGATTCGATTTTTCGGACTTCTCTTCACCAAGAAAACCCTCAAGCACAAACCTTGCTCTGATACAAATGTTAGGATTCGACGCACAATCAAGTCGAAGTAAAACGTAAAGCAAGAAAAGAAAATTGAGATGCGAGATTTTATCTTGATTCACCCTTAAACTAAGGCTACGTCCAGTAGAGGATTTCAATATATGCACCTCACACCTCTCGTTACATCTCTCGATTACAAGAGAAAAAGAGTATATATAGTAGCAGCTATTCATGAGCCCAAGCCACAACTGCTAAAGGAAAAATATGGGCTTAAATTGTAAAAAAACCCTAAGGCAATGCATCAGTGATACGCGAAGACTATGAGTATGAATAACATATGATATGTGAACATGGCATAAAAAAACATGCGAATACGTGACATGTGATTATGATATGGATATGCAAACAAGGATATGCAAAACATGGGTATGCAAAAATCCAACGGCAAACATGGATATGTATAAGATATGCAAACACACCAAGTGACATGTGATATCAAATAATTACGAAGACGACATGAGATATGCAAATATGCAAAGATGACATGAGATATGCGAGCATGCAAGGATGACATGAGATATGCGAGCATGCGAGGATGTGCATAATGTAATGAACAAAATTTTTTTTTGGTATTTTTTTAGAATTTTTTTGGAGTCTTTTAGGAAATGCTTGGATAGGTCCTTATCTTGATTTTCATTCCAAGTTTCCAATGAGAAAAGCTTTCTAAGAAGCTTATCTTTTTCTGAAAATTTTCAATAGATAGAGTTTCTAAGAAACATATCTTACTAAAATTTTCAGATTTTTTTTTATGGAAGTTCAAACGAAATAAGACAATATCCAAAACAACATGATAATAAAGAAATATCCAAAATATAATAACTACAATGCAATCCATGGATAATCGTCTTGAACTTTTTCAAAAAAATCCACTTTCTTAAACCCAAAAATTGATTTGGGAAGATAAACGAATCGGATGCTAAACAGTTATAGATCGAATTGGCTAACTTTCCCTTTTTATTGATCCGAAAAAAATCATATCCAAATGGCCAGGTTTAGGATTTTGAATTCAGATAAATTGTGCCAAGTTTGGCCATGAGAGTTAAGGATCCAAAAAATTAGATTTTGTGTTCATCAAAAACTTCAACTTTTATAGTCAAAAGGTTTGGATTTTTTTCAATTTTAATTTCACAGTCGATATTATCCATCAAGGTATATGAACATATATGCATGTTGCCATCAAACAAGCATGAATTGCAATCAAAGTTAAAAGGAAATTACCTTTCGAAGCAACCCCCAGGACGTGCGCCACTTGAGTTTTTTGTCCCGTTTTGGGCTAAATAAACTCCGAATTCAACCAAATATCTTTTTCTAAGAGAAATTCTAGCACGCGAGAATTGAGATTTCACCCAAAAAAAAGCAGTCCCTTTTGAGCTTGATTCAAGGCTTTGAACTTGCCAAAAACTCTAACACAAGAATGCAGCTATGTTAGACCACGAGTAACAACAGAAAACAAGCCATTTTAACCACCCAAATAGGCTGATTTGCACGCAAAACAGTGGTCTGGACAGCAGACTGATCGAGCAACGCTAGGCTAATTGAGCAAAGTTTGGACTGTTCAGCAACTTCGGTGGTTGATCCAGCAGCTAGATAGGGCTGAACTGGTCCATGGAGAGGCTGTCCGTGGTGCTTGAATGTGTTGAGGTGGTGGCAATGCAAAGGGCGCAAAGGCAAGTTGGACAGAAGAGACAGGGGATTGTCTCAACCTCGGGGAGACAATCGAACCATTTATTTTTTGTTTTCTGGTTTTTTGAGCTTGAATATTGAAATTTGCCCACCCTTCCTTAACCTTAGAGCTAAGGTTGCTTATGTAGAGTTAAAAACCAATCTAGTCATAGTAGGAGTAGGAGTAGGAGTTTATTATGGATCATTGGTATTAAAACATAGATAAGGTAGGATTAGATTAGGGGCCATTAGATTAGAAATTCGAAGAAGAGTTTTAATTATTTTAAACTCTTAATTTTTTAGAAATATTGAAGAGTCCTAAGGGTTTGGCCTCTCTTGATTTAAGCTCAATTTTCTCTATCGGTCCAAATCGATACAAAGCAATGCTAGTGAAGAAAATAAAAAATATGCAAAATCATGAGGAAATATTTTTTGGAGGAAAATAAATTCTCATCCTTGGGCAATATAATGAAAAAAAAAAGTCAAAATTTAGGGTGTTAACAAAGAAAGCAACACCCAGTATGTCACTAATTTAGAACATTGGACATAGTTCCCACAGAAAATACTGTTACCAGATAGATGAAGAAAAGTATCCGTATCAAGGATTTGTCCTGAAAATTGCTATGCACTTGTGTAGGTCTCAAGTGCGAATTGATCCTGCAATTCAGCATGACATGGAACATCAACAAACGAGAAAACAATTAATTGGGCTTCACCAATCGTATTTTGCAAAGGAAACATGTGAACTGCGATAAAAAAATACATGTCATTTTATATAACAATCCAAATATTAGTGTAAACATTAACATTAACGTACCAACAGCTGGTTCAGCAAAAAAACATCCATCTTTCAGTTCATCCTTGATTGCGAATTGGCCTAAACCTGTGATGAGGCTCATCCTCTACATGGTACTAGCACGGAATGCCGCTAAGTGGGGCATAGTAAACCAGTTGGACTGAAGGAGCACACAAAAATATCAAATTCGGATTCAAAAAACACAAAAAGAAAAAGTATATTAACATATCTTGGCCTAACCATTGGAGACCGCGCTTGTGCATGAGCATGTCTGCAAAGTTCAAAATATGATCATAAAAGATAGGATCCAAAAAATGAGGGAAATCAAATTAGAAAGGCAACAGAATGCATAGTGTAGCACAAATTTTAGTGAGTTCCTTGGAGATCACCAGCACGGAAGTTCAATTCTCATCCAGTAATACATGGTGGTGTGGTTAGGCCGACTGGTCTACCCTGCATCATGTGAATTGTATGTACAGGTAATTTACAGAACAAAAAAGAGAAAATTCAGCGGTAACATCTATAGACGAGTTCGCCAAACATCAAAGGAGATGAGGTGGTCAACCTTTAATCCCAGTATGGCTTTTAAGGTAAAAATCAAATGGGTGGGGTGACACAATGTAGTACCAAAACGGTACCTAATCAAACGTAGCAGAAATTTAAGTACTGAAAAGCCAACGAGCGCTTCAGTTAATTAACAAGAAAATTGAAGAGTTATTCATACCAGGTAGTATATTGCCGATCTCGTCTTTTTCGTCTCTCTTATCCTGTTAGGAAAAGAGGAGGTTGTGTGGCCGGTGGCTGGTTTTTTGCCGGGGGGGGGGGGGGCGCCGGGCGGGCGGCGGGCGGGCTGCCGCTTTTGCCCACCACCAATCAAGGTACTCGAGGATGATATCCTTGTTGGATAGACTGACACACCTATTGGCACCACCAACTCTAGTTATAGCTTGGAAAAACAACTCTAAATCTACTTCAAAAGGAAAATGTAGAGAATATTTTATGAACCTATTCCCCAATAAATTCCCTGGCGAATCGCTGTCATTTTGCGGTCAAGAACTCAGAGAATTGACTTTTGCCAGCCCCATCCCTGCAGTGATCATCAAACTTCAACGGCAATGAAAAAACAAAGCTATCTACTTTAGCACAAGGATAAAGTACAATATCTATAGAATATTATCCTACGAGGTTCATTTCCAGTAGAATTTTAAAGGCCCTAATCAATTCCCTACAGGAGAACGTGAAAGTGAGTTGGGGGAAAGCATAAACATTAATGATAGGTGCGAAAGAAAACAAACGGGACCTTACCCGATCATTCCTCCAGTGGGGGCGTGCAAATCTTTAATAATTTCTCCTCGAGGCTGCGTAGAAAGACAGGCCCTATACTTCGTCACCTCTGGCCAGTCCATGGAAGCTACCACCTGGTCATATCAAAGCCAGAATTGTTCAAACACTTCGAAATAATAAATGACAAGAGAATAGGGAAAAGCATACCGCTGCTATGGCAGGATTAGTAGCATTTCCAGGTTGTGGGTGGGTTACGTCTGCCCCAGAGATATGGTTGCGTCATCAACCGCAAAAGGAATTGTTCTCTTGACGGCGTCACTCAAAACGATATTCCTTCCACCAACCTGGGTCATCAAACAAAATGGTCAATAATTATAATTGAAGAAATAGAAAATTAAAGCATAAAAGAACCCCGCAACCTTGACATTAATTTCAATGCCAGATTACCCCATTGTGATATTCTCATTTTTTCATCTTGTCCAGGTCGCTAACACTGGGAGACAATTCTCAGCTGAGCTTCACATATTCTTTTAATCTTCCTTGTGAAGGAAAGGGTCATTAGAAAAGGGAAAGTTTTAACTCCCTAAGAGCTCTGAAGACGACAACTAAAGAATAACTTACCATAAGGTCCAGGAACGTTTGGTAAGATAATTACCAACAGTTGAAGTGCTTTTGGAGATCCCTTCATCTTTGCAAGCTCTGCCCGAGAGTTTTTGTCAATATCAGCAAGGACTCATTCAATTTGGTTGGCTTCACCATGCCTTATAGGGAGTACTGGATGATGGTTAAAATGCTGCGAGGATATTAGAATTTGTTAAGGCACAAATAATTTGTACCTCATAACACCACCAGTATATATACATATATTTTGTCACATGACAGTGCTCTGCAAGTAGATACCTACCATCCCTTTACTTCTACACACACCGACCAATTCTTTACAAATTTCATTAGCCTCATCTTTCAAGGGATGTGACAAGTTTACACACATCCAAGCATCCACTCTACCTCCATCGACCATATTCTGCAAAGAAATAGCAAAAAGAAGAATTGATTATGCTCAAAATGTTACAGCAATCAATTACAAATAACACTACGATGATTGTTCATTGAACTTTTCTACACCAATAGTAGATGGAAGTAGCTCACCTTCTTATGCATATTCCAACGCCCCTTGTCAGGACTAAAATCTGCATGTCGACCATCGTCCTATTTATATTTAATTTGCAACAATGGAAAAATTCAACTGATGAAACTAGAAGAAATGAAATGCAACTACTCGAGGCATTCAGTTTCTCACAACAAAGATGTTGACCATCTTACCATTGGTGATGGCAAAACGTGAGCCTTAATGGGAGCAAGTTCCTTTGACACTAACATTCCGAATTCCTGGCGTACCAAACATTCTTGATCATACTCATTCTTATGAATTATCTGCACAAGCATGCAGTGGCTTAGCCTAAAAATTGCACTAGCTAGAAGAAGCTTACCAAAAGGATGAACATATGAAGCCATCTAACATTTCCTACCTACATGATACCTTCTTCCCTCTTATTAGGGGGTCGGCCACACACTTTTCCCAGAGCATTTAGTTGCCCTCCATTCAATGGATGAGTGTACCTCTGCCCATCGACAATTGTACAAAGCTGTAAATAGAGAACCAAGATCTTTCAATACCAGAGCTAACAACGGAGGATTTCTAACAAGAGAATCTGATGAAATAAACAATTTTGTCATATTGAACAAAACCTCCATTGGCAAGTATGTTGGACGCGGACCGCGTCCCACTTGGAGGGCGAGCAATGACGTATTCTGCAAATGGATCCTGTACGTGTGCAGGTAGAAGTCCACGAGACATTGTCCATCATTTGACCTGATTGACCTGATTTTTTCAATACATATGAAGCATTCATGCATAGCAATTTTTACCACAAGAGAGGCACAGGAATATCTAAGGTTATAAAGTTTTGTTCCCAATATATTGATGCCACACAAAACTAAACGATACTATCTTCAACATTTATTCTTCTTTCCCAAATACAAGATAGACTATGTGCTACAGTACATACATTATAAACTAGTGGTACCAGATAGAGCAATGCAAAAGAAGAAGAGTCCTCACCTGGTTTGCCTCAGCGGCACATCGATCAATCCATTAATCCTGTACCTTCTCTCATAACCAAGGTGAGAAGTTTGAACCCTAATGCCTCTCAAAGCCCCCTCCACCTAAGATCCCAAAAAGAGCAAGGGAAGATTTTCGTAACTCACCTGCATTAAAAAAAGAACCAAGAATTGGTAGTACCTTAATACGTTCCTAATCAGACAAACACCTGAGCAAATCTCGGCGGTCCAAGAGTTTTACAACAAAATTGGAGACAAGAATTGACTCGTAGAAAACTTTAGTCGACATGCCTACAGCTCGTCAGACAAATATGCAAGGTTGGCTAATATACACAAGCAAATATAATAACTATATTGAGTGAGAGCCCAAACTATCTCCGACTTAGAGACTGGTAGTATCCACTCTAGCATTCGAAACTGCCACCAGGAACTTTACTGGGGCCTAAATCACGTGAGAAAAAAGATTGTCCCACCCTGATAAAACTATAGTGAAGAAACTCAGCAAGTCAACGTATGGATGGAGAGAAAAAGAAAACGTACATAATATGCGCAAGTTGCCCTTAAATAAAGTAATATATATGAATTGAAGGCAAAATTACCTTTCAAATGAAGAAGCTCTAAGGACTTCATTCAGTGCTTGTATTATCACTCTAGGGAAATCCAATTGACTGCCCCCGATAAGTTGCTGGGGAAAATCGATGCTAGTGGCCAGCCATATATCCACCATGAATCTTTCAATCCCACATTCATCCAGTTCAACCTCAATAGGAAATCGCTTTCCTGTGAATAGGAGTAGTCCTAGCATAAAGATAATTGTTCTCCCATTGTAGAACTGCCTCTTTCCACCGAAACAAGGGTTGCTGGGAAGAACCTCTGATATCTTCCGCTTGATTTCCCAGGAACGTACCTCAAGATGAAAATTTAACTAAATGTTTCCATGACATCATTACTAACACAACAATGAATCAACGGGGGGAGACCGAGTAAGCATATTGTTCTCTACCAAAACCAGCACACAACACAGGGTCAAGCCAAGCCCCACTTAGAGCAGATGGAGATTCTTGGACGGGGAAAAGTGGCACTCGACATCTATTAAACATAACAGAGAATTTCCAATACAAAAGCTTCGTCATTTCAAGGCCTTTCCATTTACCAAGTATTTACCAAAATAGAAGAAATAACCATTAAAAAAATAGATGACGCGGTGAGTTTGGGTGGAGGGATCTTCAATCACAATGAATCAACCGAGAGAGACCAAGTAAGTATATTTTTCTCTACCAAAATCAGCACACAACACAGGGTCAAGCCAAGCCCCACTTAGAGCATATGGAGATTCTCAGACAGGGAAAAGTGGCACTCGACATCTATTAAACCAAACCAAGAATTTCTAATGTAGAAGTTTCGTCATTTCAATGTGTTTCCATTTACCAAAGTATCTACCAAAATAAAAGAAATAACCATTATAAAAAAAATAGTTGAAGCAATGAGTTTGGGCGGAGGGATCTTCAATCATTGTGAATCAATCAGGGGGAGACCAAGTAAGTATATTGTTCTCTACCAAAACCAGCACATAACATAGGACCAAGCCAAGCCCCACTTAGACCAGATGGAGATTCTCGGACGGGAAACGTGGCACTCGACATCTATTGAACAACAAAGAGAATTTTCAATGCAAGAGTTTCATCATTTCAATATCTTTCCATTTACTAAAGTATCTACCAAAACAGAAGAAATAACCATTAAAAAAAAACAGATGACACAGTGAGTTTGGGCAGAGGGATCTTCAATTACTATGAATCAACCGGGGGAGACCAAGTAAGTATATTGTTCACTAACAAAACCAGCACACAACATAGGGTCAAGCTAAGCCCCACTTAGAGCATATGGAGATTCTCAGACGGGGAAAAGTGGCACTCGACATCTATTAAACCAAACTAAGAATTTCTAATGCAGAAGTTTTGTCATTTCAATATCTTTCCATTTACCAAAGTATCTACAAAAATAGAAGAAATAACCATTATAAAAAAAAAAAGTTGAAGCAGTGAGTTTGGGCGGAGGGATCTTCAATCACTGTGAATCAACCGGGGCAGACTAAGTAAGTATTTTGTTCTCTACCATAATCAACACACAACACAGGGTTAAGCCAAGCCCCACTTAGAGCACATGGAGATTCTTGGACGGAGAAAAGTGGCACTCAACATCTATTAAACAACACCGAAAATTTTTAATGCAGAAGTTTCGTCATTTCAAGGTTTTTCCATTTACTAAAGTATCTACCAAAATAGAAGAAATAATCATTAAAAAAAAAGATGACGCGGTGAGTTTGGGTGGAGGGATCTTCAATCACTGTGAATCAACCGAGGGAGACCAAGTAAGTATTTATTCTCTACCAAAACCAGCACACAACATAGGGTCAAGCAAGCCCTATTTAGAACAGATGGAGATTTTTAGACAGGGAAAAGTGACACTCAACATCTATTAAACCAAATCAAGAATTTCCAATGTAGAAGTTTCATCATTTCAAGATCTTTCCATTTACCAAAGTATCTACCAAAATAGAAGAAATAACCATTATACAAATAAAAATAAAAAAATAGTTGAAGTAGTGAGTTTGGACGGAGGGATCTTCAATCATTGTGAATCAATTGGGGGGAGACCAAGTAAATATATTGTTCTCTATCAAAATCAACACATAACACAGGGTCAAGTCAAGCCCCACTTAGAGCAGATGGAAATTCTCGGATGGGGAAAAGTGGCACTCAACATCTATTAAATAACACCAAGAATTTTCAATGAAGAAGTTTCGTCATTTCAAGGTTTTTCCATTTACCAAAGTATCTATCAAAACAAAAGAAATAACCGTTTAAAAAAAAATAGATGACGCTGTGAGTTTAGTTAGAGAGATCTTCAATCACTGTGAATCAATCGGGGAAGACCAAGTAAGTACATTATTCTCTACCAAAATCAGCACACAACACAGGGTCAATCAAGCCCTACTTAGAATAGATGAAGATTTTCAGACGAGGAAAAGTGCACTCAACATCTATTAAACCAAACCAAGAATTTGCAATGTAGAAGTTTCGTCATTTCAAGACCTTTCCATTTACCAAGTATCTACCAAAATAGAAGAAATAACCATTATATAAATAAAAATAAAAATAAAAAATAAAAAACAGTTAAAGCTGTGAGTTTAGGCAAATGGATCTTCAATCACTATGAATCAACCGGGGGAGATCAAATAAGTATATTATTCTCTACCAAAATTAGCACACAACACACGGTCAAGCCAGCCCCACTTAGAGCAGATGGAGATTCTCGGACGGGGAAAAATGTCACTCGACATCTATTAAACAACACCGAGAATTTTCAATGCAAAAGTTTCGTCATTTTAAGGTTTTTTCATTTACCATAGTATTTACCAAAACATAAGAAATAACCATTAAAAAAAATAGATGACACAGTGAGTTTGGGCAAAGGGATCTTTAATCACTGTGAATCAATCGGGGGGAGACTAAGTAAGTATATTGTTCTCTATCAAAGCCAGCACACAACACAGAGTCAAGCCAAGCCCCACTTAGAGTAGATGGAGATTCTCAAACGGGGAAAAGTGGCACTTAACATCTATTAAACACACCGAGAATTTCCAATGCAGAAGTTTCGTCATTTCAAAGTCTTTATATTTACCAAAGTATCTACCAAAATAGAAGAAATAACCATTAAAAAAAAAGATGGTGCAATGAGTTTGGGCAGAGGGGATCTTCAATCACTGTTTACTGAAAAAAAAGATTCTCAAACGACGAAGCCTTGTGAAATTTTAGCAAGAAAAATTAAGGAGGAATTACTTTATAGTTATGCATTTTATTTTCGGGTGCCGCAACTTGCACGAGCAAATGGTTAGCTTGCACTAAAATTTGCTCGCTGGCACTTCCATAGCCAGGCCTCAGTGGCAGTTACTACCACCGCCTCTATCGCTTATGTAGCCGAAGCAGGGCCTACATAGCTCTTGCTACTACTGCCACCTCCACCGCCCTGAAACAGCTCTGGCGGGGCTGAATTAGAAGCAGCCGGCTGATCGCCGCGAGGTTCCTATTGCCTGCCCCTTGTAGACCACGGCTACCGCCGCCGCCGCCACGGAGAGGTAACGATAGAGCTAGTCGAATCGAAAGAGAAGTAGGGGTACGAAAAAGGGAGGCGTAGCTCGATCGAGGCGAAGCGGTAGCTTCACCTCCTCCTCGGTGAGCGGATGCTTGCTTGCAAGGGAACAACCGGGTGCCCTTGCTTGACTACCACAGCCACCATGGCTACGACGCAACATCAAGCCAGCCACATGGAGAAAAGAGAGAGAGTGAGAGAGTAACAGAGGAACCTGCACAGAAGAAGAAAGAAAGAGCAAGGAATGAGGGTGTCGAAAAAAAGAAGAAAGAAAGCAAAATAAAAAAGGAAGAAGATGAAGAGGGTGGAAGACGAACGAAAACTCAGAGAAGCTTGCCGTAATCAGCAACAGAAGAAAAGGAGAGGGATGAGGGGGACGGAGCAGTGAAAATGTGAGTTTAGTTGGAGGGGGAATAGCAAGTTCCTCCCTTCTCGTTCTCTTTTGACACATCCCATTAATGAATATTGTTCTTGAAGGGAAAAACTAATTCCCGAAGAATTTTTGCAGAAAAGCATGCCCAAGATAATTGATACACCGATCGAATGATATGTCATAGAATCGGAGCGTACCTTAATTTCCACAGACTAAGAGTCAATTTTGCACTGGGAATGCTTCGATGAAAGAGCATCGTCGAGAGAGTCTCGGGAGAGTACAGAAAGCGTCGTCGAGAGAAAAACGCCGTAGATGATGATTGATGCTCGTTAGGAGAGAGAAAAAAGATTACACCCACATTCAAAGGAAGGTGATTTTTTTTTTTTCAAAATATATAACTACCTTAGCAGCTATCCATGGGTGGGTGTATTTGCCCGCATGGGCGCACACCGTAATTAATATACACCAAAATCTCCCACTCGCCTATATAGGACAAATAGTTCCCACAAGCCCACTAAAGACTAACAACTTTCACTTGCTCACTAAGAGCTAATTATAACTCTCTCTTCTTTGCAAAATTCATACTGAAAATAGTTCGTGTGACTAGCATACTCCGAGAGCTCGTTGTTATACATCTGTTAGGAGTATATAACAGCTCAAATTAGGCATGACAATTTAGAGTAGATTCAGTATGCAGTGTCCTAGATCGATCAATCACATTTATATCTCTCTTGATCTCTTTAAATAATATATGTTGTATTCACGATTATGATTAAGTATGGAACAATCATAATTGACCGGTCTGTGAATACCAACTATATGTGAGTCAAAGACATATCGATCTTCCTCTTTCCTTAAACCTCTCGATTTCAGTTCAGCTTGCTTTTCTAGAAATGTCTCATTTGACCGAATCACTCATGATCATTGGCAACACTCTAAGATAGACAAACAAAAAGGAACCTTGAGAATAAGTAAGAGTCATAAGGGCACTAATTGAGGAACTCTTTTCCTCAAGATTCTCACACGGCTTAGAAAGTTGAGATCAAAACTTTTGCCAACTCTTATTGGTCAAATAATGCACACGTAGTATGAAATATGTATTATGGTATTCTTTCCTTCCCTATGGAGCATATGTCCTTTTCCAAATAATACCATACATATGATGGTTCAAACATACTCAATGTCTAACTTGAGTTCACAGTCCTTTTTGTCTTCATCAACGATCTGACGGTGACTGATTTGTACTATTTATCCATTTTTATTGTTATTTGTATTTGAATTTTTTAAAGAGGAGGTTGAAGCTAATGGCTCGCCTTTTTTCTTTAAAGTAATTAAGATAAGATTAAACATGGCCTTTTGACCTTTTCATGTTTCATGTAGCTTGTGATTTGTACCTTACAATCTGCAGTATCCTCCCTAGTTGATCGGAGACAACAACCATATCTTCTCGAAAGGTAGTAGTGATTAGTGAGAATGCCTTAAAATCAGATCATGAAGGAATGAGTGGACGCGCGGTAAGTAGTCATCTATAAATCCAGTGATTACTTGTTTTAAGAGAGAGATCCTAGTAGGTAGTCTTAACTTATTTTGTACTCCAAAACTTTTCCTTGCTTTAATCGTCTTAGCTCAACTCTTTGTTTTTTCCCCCTTTTTGCTTCAGTTTTTGAAAGGCAGCAACGTTGAAGTCCACCGTTGTTATACCGGTTTAAAAAGTGTGTGTTTACAAGGTGCGAATACTGTTTTACGTATATCATTTTCACGAAATCCACTTTTGATATATCACAATTGAAATAAAGTATGGACATATTAAAAAATTTGCATTGAATTTTTACTATTATTCGGCAGGTAACTCTCATCTCCCACTTTGCATTTACAGAGCGCTCTCTCTCTCTATTAAATAAAGTATGGACATATTAAAAAAATTTGCATTGGGGGTTTTCCTTTTGTGAACAAATGAGGACGAATTGCACTTTAAGTAGTACACAGATTTGTAGTATATAATTTACTGAGAGACGATCATCAGTTTGTTTGCGATGCTAATAATAAAACATACTCATTTTACAAATTACGCATGGGAAATTGTTGCAATCAAGTTTAAAATTGCAATCTATAATTTACCATTAAAGTACACTTCCTTTCCACCAATTGAGGATTTGAAACCAGGAGTACGCACCAGCTGTCACAATCACTTTGCAAAGCACAGGCAATGCAGAAGCCGAAACTCCGATGTCACCCCGGCGCGGGTTTCTCCTATACAAGCTTACTCAGTAATAATCAACTTAGTTGACGGAGTCTAACTTCTCCACCGCGGAGAAATAAAGTGCCCTCGATTTACGTTCCAAGTTCAACGAAAAAATCTTACTCAGACAAAAAAAACCTAAACTTTCTTATTTGGTAAACAGCCTTATTGTTTAGACTGTTATGACCTTTGGAACCGTCCGCGGAGAAATCTTTCATCAAACTTGGGAACGTTAATTTATTTTTCTTTTCTCTTTTTATTTTTTTATCAGTACTTGCACTTCTACAAAGTTTTTAAAACCTATTGCATTTTTAATCGATTCAATCACAAATCTTTCAATTTTATTTATTGATCCTAAATATTTTTACGTTTTACCAATTAAATATACACGGCCAATTTTAATTGAAAATCGTTGACGTGAATGCCGCCCGTCCTACAGGACGCCTGCAACGACATCCTTGCTCAGGCTAGGCAAGGGCAGCCCTCGCTAGCCTAAGGTTACGAAATAAAAAAGAAAAACAAGAAAAGGAAAAAGTAAATGAAAGAAGAAAAAATTAAAATTTGAAAAAAATTAAAACATTATTGAAAATTATCCACGTTGTCAGTTATTTTCAATGAAAATTGACCAAATTCATTGAATTGACATAAATACAAAATATTTAAAATTAAATTGACAAAAATGCAATAAATTTAAAATTTTTTGGAAAAGTTTCCGATTTCAGTCCCTCTTTTTTGACAAATGCTTAATAACACGAACTAAGCAGCATTAAGAGTTCATATTCGTAAAACTAATTCTTCCACAGTTACATGCTTTTTCTCTCAAGGAAATCTACGCTTCTTCCACAGTACATCCTTTTTCTCTCAAGGAAACCTACGCCCGACAGGACAAAACGAAATGAATTTCTTCATATATATATATAAAGCACGCCATGTCTTCGTAGTTTAAAATGAAGTGATGTTGCTCTTGCCTGCTAAGTCGAAAGGGTTGGTTGAATGTCATGTCATGGCTTATGGGTTACATCCTTCCACCTAACATCTGTTGAAGATCTTCATACTATTTTGGTCTATTGGGTAGCACTCTGCGAAGTTTTAGAAGATGATCAAAACAAAGCAATAATGCCGATTTCAGACTGTTCGTGTCCTCTTGCGGTCGATTCAATTTTCCCAATAACTTCCATCAGCACTGTTGTTGAGTTCAAAATCTTCATTCAGTCTCTCATACCATGACAATTCACTTGTAAGATCAGAGTAGACAAGAAAAAGAAAAATTCCCTTTCTCGTTCCCGTATGTATCCAAAATCATTATACAGGTTTGATCAAGTTGCTCCCAAAGACAGCACACAATGAGAGAGAAAAAGAGAGAGAAGGAAATCCAAGCTATATCATGAGACTCAAGGAATTCTTAGGATATTGTGACGTCTCACCTTATCAACACAGCTTTCACTCTGGGATATATGAAAAAAAGGAAAGAGTTTGACGGAGGAATATACAGCAGAAATGCTGTTGTCTCTCGCCCCAGAAATCTCTATGCTTTCCTGCTCCAAGAAGAAAAAGAACAAGGCGCACTCCGTGAATCTCGTCACCAAGCTAATGAAGAAACTGCATCGCTCGTTCTATCGCATGCAAAATCTAATGCTCAACAGTTGTAGCCACAGTATGCACTTTTCCAAGCTGTTGCACCGTCGTAAATCACTCTCTCTGCATCAGGAAAGTCAATATCGTTATTTAATGACAATAAAACAACTTGCATATGACATAAGAATGGAAGTCGTGAACTTCCTTTTTTCTCTGTGTTTGCACCTTGCATGCATGCGCATGCATCCAAAATCGAAAATAGCAGTCCCGTACCTTTGACGCTTTGCGTTGGGAGGATACTGGTCAAGATCATTCAGCCCACATGATGTCCCAATATCAGAGCTCTCAGCCTGCAAAAACACCTTGTTTCCAGTACCTTTTCCTTTCAACAGTACTTTTGCAATGAACATAACGAAGCAGAATCATCATGATCACAAGTTCACTGTCATCCTTGTTCTGATATTAATTTTCTTTTCATCACACCAAGTAGAAAAATATCTGGGGTACATGAGGTAATAAAGTTTATTGCACCTTTCGAAATAATTTGCCATTATGTGCAACTAACAGAAAACGTGAGCAAGCAAACGGGTGGAAAATGCTCACCTCAGGCTCAGTGGATGAATCTTGAGCTGTCCCAAGCACTGTCATGTTTGATTCTTCACCGCTCATTGGATTTGACCCAACTGCATGTCCAGATATGAAGGGCATGATCCGGCGAAGCAAATTTGATAGAAATATTCCATCTTCACTGGTCTATTCTCTGATTCTGGAGCATTCATGGAGCCAGCTGATGTCCCCGCATCCTGAGAGGCAGATCCTATCACTGTCCCATCAATGCTGGGAACCCTCTACATGAATGTCACCACCAGGAAACAGGCTCCTCAGAAACTGAACAACACCGCCAGGGACTTGTCTCTCAGTTTCTCCATTAGTTTGTGACCCACCAGAGGAAACAATGTTAATGTTTACACTCCTCGAAACAGATGGTTCCTGCCTTCTTAGATCGGTTGTAGATGAACCTGCAGAATGAATAGAATCTTAAATCCAGAAGGACTCATTGCCTTACACTTTGTTTGGGAACTTGGGGAGGGGGAAATGAGAGACCGGGGGAAAAAGTGGGACAAAATTTAAAAGATCCACAATTGTAAGATTTGATCCATTTTCTCCTTCCACCACTCTCACTTCGCCCCTCGCCATTTTCCCAAACAAAGTCTTAGTGTTCAAACAAATTAGATCCCCATGCCTGAGCATATGAACTATGCAAGCAAACATTCAACTGCTGAACCTAAAGAGCAAAGAGCATTTACTCCTGAATAATTGTCTAAATATGTTAAAACATTATATCCAACCCCTGCACAGAAATTCTACTACCACTAAGTAAACCTTGGTCAACCAGACAGCAATTGATCGATATTGCCATTAGCAAGAGTAACCAAATCACTCCATTACCATCTCTTCCAGGGTCTGCAGGGGTTTGTTGGTGAAGCAAAGACTCAGGTATTGCTTGCTGTACAGTTTCCACAAGAGTTGGATGTTGCTCAGACAAACCATGAGATCCTCTTTCACCAGCCACACTTCCAGCATGTTGAAATCTTCCGATCAATGGATAGTATATACCAGCGGGTTACCGGAGAATCTGATGACAGTCTACTGAAGGGAGCTGGACTGCTGCAACCATGGTTCTGATGGGCACTACCCGTACACCAGACTCTCCAGTAAAAGATGGAATGGGAGCCTCAGAGGCCCCTGAAGATGAGAGGCTAATAGGACTTTCTCCACTGGGTTTGCCGCAGCCGCCATTGTGGCAGCACCAGCACTTCTTGGGACCGATGGTTGCTGAATATTGACACTTTCTTCTCCACTAGCATTTGATCCAGCTGTTGGGGAACCTTAGGGTAAGAAAAAAATGGTAACAACCTTGAGTGATAATGTTATACAGCACAAGCTACATGATAGAATTACCATGATATCTCTAATGCAGCATGCAATAATCAAGTCTATGAGTAACCCTTGAGAGTGTACCTCTTCGAATTTGAATATCAATTCGCCTTGGGAGGAACCCTGCACCAAGCCCACCCCAAAGCTGGATCCGCCATGTACACTTCCACTGAATGCTGCCAAAACTTGTTCCCATCTGAAATGGTACACAGGCTGAAGCCGGAGGAAAACATTCAATCAGATTGTCTCATAGTAACAGAAAGCCAACAGGAAAGAAAAAATAATGCTTGAGTAAGATGTGTAGGACGATGCCTGAACCATTAGAGGATTAGGACCAGATGGAGAAATGTAAATAGCTGGCCCAGCATTGACTACAGCTTCAGACTGCATAAGAAAAGCATTTAGGATCATAAGATCTGATTGATTAACAGGGAAACTGTAGTCTACTTACCGCTGTTTGACCTAATCTCAACGTCATGGCAGTTCGACCAAGTTCCAGTATATATGCACCTAGGTAGTGAAAAAGCATCCCCATTCTCATGGCAGTATTCTGAGTGCTTGACCGAAAACACTGGACAAGTAACACCCCCCTTGATTTGAAGTTGACTCGCACATAGCTGCAATTATAAATATGCCAAACCATACGTATTGATGCAAATCACATTTTATGTGTATAGAAGGTAGATAAAACTTCATTGTGCGTGACAAAGGAGTACAAAACACTTCATGGTATAGACAGAGCTTCTTAATAAGCCAATTACGTTCAAAGTATCAATTCAAAAACATTAAAAAAAAAGAAACAACATCCATTACTTATAAAATTTGTACACATGCTACAAAGAAAGTTAACTAAGAATGACCTGAAAGCATTCTGCCACTTGTTCAATTAGCATTTGTCTAGTGAGAGCATATTTCAGCAAAAGATGCAGGTGTTGGAAGGACCTTCTGGTATAGGTCCTGGTTGTGATGCAGAGGTTGGGTCTCTATTGTCAGGTCTATTTGAAGCAAACATTTGGGCATGTTTCCACTGCCTCTACCTGCCAATGCTGTACTTCTGATCATTTCGTTCAACCAGCAAAATATCCCATTGTTATCATCATGAGGAGGAACTTACCAATGTCTTCAAATTCACTCTTTATGTAACTTAAACACTGGGACATAGTTGTCAAGGAATCAGGTATAACCTGCGAAAATGAACTGCAAAACAGTCTACTTGTACCTTTGTTGTAGTAAGAGAAAGGGCGAGAGACAAGGAACTCAAATAAAACAAGGTTCCATACTCACTGGAGGTTGGCCCCTAGAAATAGTTGTAGGAAGTCCAAAAGCACCAGGCATCTGCCAGATTGACCTCTCATGGCAGACTGTTCCGATGGCACCTGGCCTAAATGTAATGTACTGGGCACCTGATGTTCTCTCGGATCTCTAGAATAAAGAAATTCCCAGAGACACTCAACCACGTTAAAAACCACAGCCAGGTATTTCAAATATAAATAGGTTGACATCAAAAAGAGTTCAAAGACAGGTACCCCTTCATTGCTACCCCCTGGATTGTGATTCCAAAAGAACTGAGTACAGCAGAGACGATCTGCCTCAGCAGGGACAAGCAAACAACAATTATCGTAACGAAGACAGAAGCACCTAAACAACCCTTCTCCTTTTCCACTTAAGTATCATATTCTCACCCGCCCGATTTCTGGGGAACCCCATCCCCTTGATCAGGCAAATTGAAAGTCTCAATCACAACACCTGGAGCTACATGGCTACTGTGACTATGGCTTGTGGCTGAAGGATCAGTCGTTACAGGAGATAAAAGATAGTCAGTCACATTTTCCAGTGGGTTTGGATTGAGCAGGAAATAAGATGAAAATTGTTTCAAGACATAATAATATCACCTATTTCCCAACTACATAGAAGTAAATTAAGATGAGAGTTCACTAAAGTGCAGCATCAAAATCGAAGCTAGGCAAGTGACATCGAAGCATAGGGGCCAAAAAGAAGTAAAGTAAAGATTACAACCAAGATAGAAAGGATTTCCACTAACTTGTCCCTCTAACTAACTTGCTCTAAAAGGGTTGACATGCAGTCAGAAGTGTTCTAAGAACCGAGCCATCCAGACCACAAGGTGCAGCTTAAGGTTTGGGACAATTCAATTCAAGATAAATCACTAAGTAGATAGTTGACAATCTGATCTAGAAAAGAGACAATGTCACACCATCCTATGTATATAGATGGATGGATGGATGTATGGTAGCTACAAAGTCCATAAAATCCACGTAGAATGCCAACCACACCCCAAGTTTAAAACTATGCTTAGGTTCATTAGATCATGCAAAGCATTAAGCTACACTGGTTACATCCCTATCGAGAAGGAAGCTTCTAGAACCACTCCGCAAAAAAAAAAAAAAAATGTCGCATGCAAGATTCAAGCTAGTTTTTTGGAACTGGTGACCAAGAATAAAACCACATCCCACAATTGTGTCCCCATCTTTTCAATATTGATTGCTAAATAGAATAAGGAAACAAAATCAAGGGGGGAAAGGAACCAAATAGTACGACAAACAGGGAAAATGAGCAGGCCAGAATTTAGCATCTATTAGGTCTACAAAAAGAAAACAGGTTATTTGATATTTACAGTCGTTTTCTATTCTGTATATATGTGTACTGTGTGCCCATCAATCTTCACATAGTGTTTGCATGTCCTAAAAAAATTGTCACAAGAGAGACATATTCAACTGCCATTTGCTGGTAGATACAACACAAAAACAACATATATATTATACGGAAAGATACTCATTGTTGACAAGAATTCATTCAATGCTAATTCTCATTTCAAAGGATCTCCCTGATCCTTGTTCTAGTACAATATCACACAATATGTTTAAGCAGGTATCTCCTACAAAGACCATAAATAGAGCAAAGTAGTCACTGTTTCAAATTTATGAGCAACCGAAGTTTTTATCAAGGATTGGTTGCTTGAAAGATTTTATTTGCTTAGATTAGTTATTACCCCAGGAATCCAAAGGCTGTAATGATCGATTTAGAGAAGACACATGCAGTTAAACCTGGCTTAAAGATACTGAACTCTGCATTTGAGCTTTTTTCTTCTTTTTGGTTTATTTAGCTACTTTGGCGGCCGTGTTAGCCGTTTGCTGCAGTGCTGCCCTCAGAGTGGCAGCATCCTTAATCTTGATAATTATGATCTAATACAAAGCTTGCAAACTAATATGCTACTATTTCTCGTTGTGAGTTCACTCAAAAAATTAACTAGGCCAGACTGTTTCGCCAACGTTTTTGCTTCATATAATATATTTTAAGCTTTCGCTTCGGTTTCATCGACCGCTGACCCCAACTGGTTTGGGCTAAAGGTGATGTTGACGTTTAATGTTGATGTTGATGAAACTTGTTCGCCAACATTAATGTGGATTGCATAGACTTGTGTGCACGTGATTGGCAGACATTATATACAAGCAGGAAAACTTCAAAACATCTTCACAAAATTCAAACCGCATGAGCGGGCGTCCCTCTGATGATGGTTGAACTGGATGCCTCACAACAGATGCAATGTGGGCCATCTTCAACATCTAATAATTATATTAAGTGCATATCGAAGGAGTCGAGCAGCTAAATCTGAACTAGCACCCTTACATGCTTGTTGTTGTATAAGTATGCATTGGAAGTCCCAATTTGAGGTGCAAATAAATTGAGAGTCCAGCTTACCCCTAAACTTCATAACATATCAAAGAAGAATCTAATGGTCGAAAACTATTCACTGACTTGTGAACCAACTTCGTTCATATCAAAGAAGAATCTAATGGTCGAAAACCTATTCACTGACTTGTGAACCAACCCCGTTCTTTTACAGTAATGTATCATGATATAAGGGCAAATCCTCTTATTTTACCTCTTAAATATAGGAAATCCATGACATCTGGCATGGTACTCTGTTCTTTTGTTTTGTTTGGGGGGGAGGGGGTGGATATTGCTAAATATGATTTAATTGGTCACATAACCTAATGAAGAATGGTGGATCATGATTGCATCTCAAGTACAATAAATCTGGAGGAGAAGACAATGATAAGAAACTAAAAAGAAGAAGATCATATCTTGCGAATGAACTTCACATGCTAATAAGGATACGGTAGGCAGACAGAAGCTGATCATCCTTCAATACCTTCCCACGACATATCAGACGCTGCTGCTCAGAGACAAACCCCGGTGACTGAAGCTACCTGCTCTTTCAAAGCAGGGACTGAAACCTGAGGAGAAAACAACGGAACAAAAAGTTAATGGATCCATGAAGGAGAAAAGAGCCCAAACCAAAGACTTCCCAAAATACCTTTGACATCTTCACAAGGGAAATACATAAACAAGCGAATTTTTTTTAAGAAGCAACACACAACAAAGTGAGACACTGCAAATTCTCCATAAAAATGATGCTTATCACAGTGTTACCATTACCGAACAAGTCATTATCTCTAAATTGAACAGTTTAGAGTGGCGAAAGTAAAATGGTACAGGTAGGGGAGCTTATTTATCCCATGAGAGACCTTTGCTTTAATGCACAAGATATTTGAGAGAAGGCACCCCCAAGTAGGAAAATGGCAGTTTCATGTATACTCAGAGTAAGTGATTACCTGCTTATTCACTCTCAATGAGTAAGTCTGTGAATCCAAGGTTTTAATTTTGATCTCAATGGAGCTTTCTGAAGCTTCAGCCTCATTGATTCTAGGAACTTTACCGGCATCGTTACTGCCCATTCTTCTCAAGGTATAGATACACCTGTAGAGAAACAGGAGAACGGAGCCACAGTTAATAGTAGAAGATAATCCACACCCTCATCAGTCTCACAACAAAAACCACAGGAACAAGAAGAAAGTAATCAATGTCGTAAATGACTTGAGCAAGAAAATGAGTTAACAGTATTAAGTCACAAATGAAACAGAAACTCAGACAAAGCAACTGAATTTCGTTCCTTTGATGTATCAGGTTAAGATCACTGTCATAAAATAAACAATCCGAAGCACAGAGCCAAGAAACCTTCTTACTAGCCTACTGGGCTAAGAAAGGCCAAAACTTTACGATTCCCAACCCCAAATGACATCATAGCAATGCTGACCCAAATCAATTTATATGAAAAAAACGCCAATTAAGCCACCCATTTTCGCCAAAGAACTATTCTACAATCAACCCTAGGGTTCCAAATTCCAAAAGAAGCAGAGCAAATCCACATGCAGAACGTAGCCATTCAACTTCACGAAGTGAGATGTGACCCGATTTAAGTCGGCACTCGCTCAAATTTCGCACCCAATCGAACAGAAAACAACTTCAATCCGAGCATAAATGTTCAGGGCCTTGACGACACACTTACAGGCCTCCGAAACCTTCAAGATAGTCGGGAAATCCCCGACAGAAGAAGAGAGAGCTCGAGCGAGACAAGTGAAGAAAAGGGTACAGACTAATCGGGTGCACTCCCTCCCTCGCTCTCTCGCTCTCTCTACCTCACTCTGCGTGTGTGCTTTTTGGGATTTTGCCGGAACGCGAAACGCAAATGACTATGGTTTTGCGTAGTATGGAGATCGCTGTAGCGGAATTCGACCTGGATTTTTTACCCGGTTAATAGCCGACCTTCTTTGTCAACATCTTGACTTGATTACGCAACAAAGTCAATTCTATCGTTGGATTGGGGAAGCCGAGGGATTTTGTGCTTTGATTGATATCGAAATTACATATAATTCGAATTTTTTCAACAGAGGATCGCGGCGGCGATGGGAACATCCTTGGTTGGATTTGGGCAAGGGCCGCCATGCCCTTGCCAAGACTAGGCCCTCGCCTGTGGCCAGCAATGATTGGCCTTGACTTCACCATCCAAAGTTTAATAAAAACAGAAAAAAGAAAATTCATAAAAAAAATATTAAAAATTTTATAAATTTATCCACGTTAGCATCGGTCATGCCACGTAAGATGATTAGCGTTTATAGCAATAATTTCTATTCAAATTTGATTGGATAGACTATACTGGTATAAGTATAAAAGATTTAGGACTATGGAGAAGCTGATGAATTTTGTGTTTTGGGTGATAGCGTAATTTATAGATTGTTCAAATTTTTCTAATAGGCGACGGCAACGCCCTTGCCTGTGGCTAGCAATGATCGGCTATGACTTCACCTGCCCAAAAAAACAAAATAAAGAAAATTCATAAAAAAAAAAATTATTAAAAATTGCAACATTTGTCCATGTCTGTGCTGGTCATACCACATAAGATGGTTGGCTTCCATATTAGTGATTTTCAATCAAAATTAATCAGATAGGCTAGATTGCCATAAATGCAAAAGCTTTAGGACTATGGATTAATATTGGTTCAATTGAAAGATTTATGATTGAATTAGTGTCAATGCAACAAGCTTAGGCCAATTTTGGTTTTTTTTCTTATTTGCTTGTATTAAAAAAAGTACGAAGATGTTGGGTACTTGGATCATATTACGATTAATGAACCAATTTAGTACAGGAGTTTAATGCTCCATTTGTTTCACGAAAACTGAACGATTTGGAAAGTACTTTCCAAAAAGTAAATGTTTATGTCACTTAAAAAAATAAATAAATTGAATTTTTTTATCACATATGAAAATAATTAGACATAGATTATTATAGATAATGAAAATATTTTCGTTGACTAATTTTTCTAAACGATATAAGCAATTATTTTTTGGAAAATATTTTTCCAATCACTTATTTTCCGTGAAACAAATAGATTATAGAGGTTTGGCCAAATTAAAAGTCTCAGTGTACTTTTTTGAAAGAAATATAGATTCCTATCTATGTATGATATGCAAATTTCAATACAAAAACCAACGAAATTAGCTATCATCTAATTTTATCTTTTCAACTATTATTCTAGTGTTATGGGCAACTTTAACTCCAATAGGTCGTGTTCTTACCAACTTTATTCCAAGAATTACATATCATCTTTCCTAAGCACTTCCTCACGTATGGGGAGCTTTTTGGAGCAACTTAATTATGCCAATTGAGTCCAAAATATTTTTACATTTTGCCGATTGAGTCCATTCTAATCAATTTTGATCGAAAATCATTAATGTGAAAGTCGAGCATCTTATATGGCATGGTCAACCCTAACTTGAACAGCTTTTTAATTATATTTTGAATTTTTAATAATTTTTTTTCTTTCTTTACTGTTTGCAATGCAGGCCCACATACAAAAAAAGCAATTATGAAAAAAAAAATAGCCAAGAAATTTGTTTGGAGCAAAAATGGAAAGTGGAAATTCTTTACTTTTCTATTTTTTGGAATGAAATAGAGCAAAAATTCTTCTCATCGCTTACTTTCTCTCACATGCATCTCCCTCTTTCTTGTGTCCCTAGCCATCGATCTATAGCCTGCTAGCCGTCGTCCATCGGCCCTAATCTTCAGTCTACTGGTCTCTGGTCCCTCATCCGCTGATAGCCCTTTGTCGGTTACCAATCGAGGCTCAACAGCCGACCACCGTAGAAATTTTATGTTGTTATCAAATGAAATCATGTTTCGGCAAAACAATTGTATTGTTATTATATGTGTTTCTCTGCGCAGAGACTTGTCCAGGGAATATAAATAGGAAAACCCATTTTTGATCAAAAATAGCACTTGGAAATAAAATGGTTGTCATTCACGCCCCTATTATCATCGTCTGATCCTGTGACTCTTGCACTCTAGGGTAGTAAAAAATGAAAAAATGAAATGGCTCGGCCCGAGATCATTGAGCCCAAAGGACTGGTTCTGTTTTCAGAACTACATTTATCTTATGAAATATACATCGTATTTAAGTTATGGGCAAGAGTATTGAGGATGATCTGAAGTAAGTCTTATCGGTGTAGTGAAATCCTTGTGGGCTAATTTAGAAAATTTAGAAGACCAAAACATAGTTAGATTGGTCCAAGGAAAAAGTTTCCTTCGACCGCTCTTCCAATGGATGGGTCACAAACGTGAAAATACTAGTATTTATTTCAAATTCGCGTGACGTTATTATTGATAATCCACAAATTTAGAAGTCCAATGGAAGGAAGTTTTCTCCGATCGGGGATGAGAAAAATGTATCCTTCATTTTAACACCATATACCAGTTAGGCACCATCGTCGCTGTCTTTGAACCATAGCGACAATCATTTAATCACTTGTAGTAAAATGTCTTTCCACATGCATTGGGATGAATCATGGCCAATTTAAGTGGAGATTAAGACCTAAGACACCGTGTGTTTTGTGAATAATAAATGATTTAAAAGATATTTTTCTAAAAATAATTATTCATATCGCTCAAAAAAGTAAATGAGTAAAGAATATTCCCGTCCACAAAAATGTTTAGACATAAATTATTCTAGATTAATGAAAAAACTGAAATGATACAAGCGACCATTTTTTAATAATATCTTTCAAATCATTTTTTTTTTTAGCAGAGCCTAAAGTAGTCCTCTCTCTCTTTTCCTTTTGCACAATCCCATTCATTTTTGTGAACATGGAAACTTCAGCATGTATCTCTACGTAAACAGAAGAGGCCCCAATTCCCTCAAAAAAAAAAATGTCAAAGTTTAGCATTTGTCTCAATTATGTCCATTTTTTTTTTGTCTCATAACAAATCCCGAACTTTTACTTTTATCCCATTCTACTGGCCTAATAAAAAAAATTAACTTTAGTATCTGTCCCAATTATATCCAAATTTTTTTGTCTCATAAAAAATCATAATTTTTACTTTTGTTCCATTTGTACCACTATTAGCCTTCCATACACAATTATCATTGGTTAATCCTACGTGGCATTTTCACGTTGTTAACTTTACCTTTGCAAATCTGACATAAAAGAAAATCCCCTTTCCCTACATATTGTTCAGAGATACAGAGCTATTCAAGAAGGCATATTTCGAATTTTTCCTGGCACTTAATAGCCCAAAGAACGGTGAGACATGGAGATCTGATTATTCGAATGAACGAACTTAAATCTCCCTAAAATCTATTGTTTCCAAATTTCAAATATTCATTAGTAAGTTCGTCGAGAAAATAACAGCAATTATGGACGGAAGGCTCACAGTGGTAGAATTGGGATAAAATTAAAGTTGAGGATTTTTCATGAGACAAAAAAAGATTTTAGATATAATTAGGATAGATTATAAAGTCGTTATTTTTTTGGGTATTAGACTGGTAGAATTGAAACAAAAACAAAAGTTGGGAGTTTTTATGAGATAAAAAATTATTTTGGATATAATGGGGATATATGTTAAAGTATGGATTTTTTGGGTATTAGGCGGACAGAAGAGCAATGAAACAACTATTTGAAATGCTCTCTCTTTTATTAAATCATTGAATTTATTACAATGAAATATGTCTCTCCCACAGAAGTGGTGTTCCTTCTATTCAGTACACACTTGTATTGAAATCGATCTCCACCACCTTCAACGCTTAGTTGTGCTGTGGAGGCGAAGCGTGGGCAAGAGGATAATCCAAAGGAATCCCCTCGGAGTCTCGAGTGTCGCATCCATCGCACGACTCTGAACTTTGAATAGATACAGCGAGTTCTTTATGCTGTGGAGGCGAAGGGTGGGCAGAAGGATAATCCAAATGAACCCCCTCCGAGTCTCGAGTATCGCATCCATCGCACGACTACGAACTTTGAACAGATACAACGAGTTCATTGTGTTGTGGAGGCGCAGCGTGAGCGGGAGGATAATCCAAATGAATCCCTTCCGTGTCTCGACTGTCGCATCCATCACACGACTCTGAACTTTGAACAGACACAGCGAGTTCGTTATGCTGTGGAGGGGAAGCGTGGGCAGGAGGATAATCCAAATGAATCCCCTCCAAGTCTCTAGTGTCCCCAAGCTTTACTGTTCGAGAAGAAAAAGAGGGCCAAAATAGAATGGTCAACTCGATATGGAGTCAACATTGTTATATAACATACCGGAGCAACGTCCTTCTTTGCAAAGGATGAATTCTCCGAGTCTGCCGGCTTCGACTCAGTCATCGCTCTAAGTGAATCACATTCGCCACGCAAATCATTAGAATAAGGTCTCCGGCTCAGTTAGTGCGTGCATAAATGAATTTGGCTTTCCAAGTTCCAGGAACGCCGAGGAACAAGAGGAGAAAGAGAGACTGCGGACGAAGACCTCATCTCGATGACTGGAAATGGAGGGAAGCGACGACTGGCACTGTACTCGACGAGCTCGTGTTCTCGTGAACGATGCAGGGGGTAAATGGAGAAGCTGTCTGTATAGACACCGGGCAACTCTACAAGGCTTGTACTTGTTTAGTTTAGTTTTGGGATTGCTTTCGATTTCTTGAAACTATTCAATTACATTCCATAAAATTAACGAAGTAATTTTCGTGGCATAAAGATGCTATATGTAGGTGGAAAATTAAGGATTTGTTACTCTATTTGCAAATCGCAAGAAAGAGCAATAATCATTTACTTGCCTATTTCTTGCTTCTTCAGAAAATCATTTAGATAGGCAAAGCAATTAATTTTACTTTCTTCATCGTTGTTGAATACGTTTCCCAATTCCTGCTCTTGAGTTAGTTTTAGACTGTTTGTGCGATTAGGTAATAACTATTGTAATTCAGATCGACTACGAGCATGAATTGTGAAATGTATCCAACAACAATGAACATTGTGTATCGGATTAATATTTAAGTATAATATTAAAATATCGCTTTCTAAAGTTTTAGAAATAGATAAAAACATCATGCATGTGTACAAATTTTTTTGAAACTATTCAATTACATTCCAGAAAATTAACGATGTAATTTTCGTGGCAAAAAGATGCTATAAGTCGGTGGAAACTAAGAATTTGTTACTCTATTTGCAAATCACAAGGAAGAGCAATAATCATTTACCTGCCTACTTCGTGCTTCTTCAGACAATCCTTTAGATAGGCAAAGCAATTAATTTCACGTTCTTCCTTGTTGTGGAATACATTCCCCAATTCTTGCTCTTGAGTTACTTTTAGACCATTTGTGCGATTAGGTAAATAGCTCTTGTAATTTAGATCGACCATGAGAATGGATTGTGAAATGTATCCGACAACAATGACATTGTGTATTGAATTAATATTTAAGAATAAATTAAAAATATCACTTTCTAAAGTTTTAGAGATAGATAAAAACATCATGTATGTGTATGAATTTTCTTGAAACTATTTAATTCCACTTCAGAAAATTAAAGATGTAATTTTTGTGGAAAAAAAATTCTATAAGTTGGTGGAAAACTAAGGATTTGTTACTCTATTTGCAAATCACAAGCAAGGCAAATCATTGACCTGCCTACTTCGTGTTTCTTCGGACAATCCTTTAGATAGGGAAAGCAATTATTTTACTTTCTTCATTGTTGCTGAAGTCATTTCCCAATTCTTGCTCTTGAGTTAGTTTTAGACTATTTGTGCGATTAGACAAATAGATATTCGACCATAAGCATGAATTGTGAAATGTCTTCAACACAATGAACATTTTGTATCAAATTAATATTTAAAGTTTAAAAGATAGATAAAACCATCATGTATGTTTACAATTTTCTTGACACTGTTTAGTTCCTTTCCAAAAATAAAGATGTAATTTTCGTGGCAAAAAGATGCTCTAAATTGGTGGAAACTGAGGATTCTTACTCTATTTGCAAATCGCAAGCAAGAGCAATAATCATTTACCTGCTTACTTCGTGTTTCTTCAGACAATTCTTTAGATAGGCAAAGCAATTAATTTTACTTTCTTGACTATTGTTGAATATATTTCCCAATTCTTGCTCTTGAGTTAGTTTTAGAGTATTTGTGCGATTAGATAAATAGCTATTTGACCATAAGCATGAATTGCGACATGTATTCGACAACATGAACATTGTGTGTCAAATTAATATTTAAAGATTTAGAGACATATAAAAACATCATGTATGTGTACAAATTTTTCTTGAAACTATTTAATTCCAGTCCAGAAAATTAAAGATGTAATTTTCATGGCACAAAGATGGCATAAGTTGGTGGAAAACTAAGGATTTTTTACTCTATTTGCAATCACAAGCAAGAGCAATAATCATTTACCCGCCTACTTCATGCTTTTTCAGACAATCCTTTAGAAAGGCAAAGCATTAATTTTACTTTCTTCATTGTTGTTGAAGATAATTCCCTTCCTCAATTCTTTTCTCATTGAGTTGGTTTTAGACTATTTTGTGCGAATTAGGTATAAAGCTATTGTAATTTAGATCGACCATGAGCATGAATTGTGAAATGTATGCACAACAATGAACATTGTGTATTGAAAATATTTAAGTATACATATTAAAATAAATCACTTCTAAAGTTTTTAGAGAAAGAA
>JAGVVM010000488.1:0-19979 GCA_019149425.1 Psidium friedrichsthalianum | reverse complement strand
TTTGTTGTGTTGGAGGAGAGATAGTGTGAAATACCCATTTTAGAATTTTTCAGGAGCTATGTCAGGCTTCCCCCCCCCCCCCACCACTACCACGAGGGTCGCGCGTGAAGAGGAAAAAGACATCCTCTGCGCAATAATTAAAATGTGGGAAGAGAGTGTTATATTTGTGAGGGGAATGTACAGGGTTGGAAGTCGAGTGTGTGGTGTGGTGTGAGGCCCTGAGAACATTTTGTTTTGCATTCGAAGATGCTGGATGCTGCTATGGTGACGACGACGAGATTCTGTGTCTAGTCTATATCATGTCCATGGGGGGCGGGGGAATAGCGAATGAGACTAAGAGAAGAAGGAAGAAGAAGAAAGAAAGAAGACGACAGATAGAAGAAGAGAGAAGAAAGACACCGATGAAGACCTACCTCCACTCCAGCAAGGAAAGAAGTTTCCCCCCCACCTCCCCGCCGGGCGAATTCCCCTGCTACCTCTTCTACATTCTTTTTGTGGTCCAACCAAAAACTTTTCCCACACATCCTTAAATCCCCGGAGCAGTATCCGCCCGCTAGTGCTATGGCGAATAATACTTTCTTCTGCTAATGGCTGCAATTTAGTTAGATATCAATCCCATGAATATTATACGGATATCTATTCAATTATTAATCTTTTAATTTGATCGATTCCACGCTATTCTGGCAATAATAAAAATAATTTTTGTTTTATTTTTTAATTTTCGCCAAAAGTCCCTCTGTGTCAGTACGTCACGTAGGATAGTGGATGATGCACTAGAACACCATGTTCATGATGAAATTAACCGAAAATAATATTTATTAGAAATTTAGGCAAAAGTATAGTGCTAAATTAGCAAAATATATATATAAGTAAATTGACATTCATATAATAAGTTTATTGGAAAAATACCAAATAAGAGTTCGGAGGGCTCTCATTTTCTCAAATAAAGACATGAAATGCTTTATTATTTCAAAAAAGGGCTTAGCTGAAGGACATTTTTGCCATTTCATATTTTTATTTTTTTTTTTTTTTATTTTTCCTTTTTCTTTCTACCTTCCCCCCGGCCATCGTCGCGAAGGGCTGCCCGCCCAGCCCATGCAGGGCCATTTGAGCTTTGACAAACGCTGCTCTCTCTCCATCCATTTGATTCATCGTCAAACTTGAAAATGACCCTTCAACATCGGAACCACCCATTTTCTCTCATCCCATCTTTTTTCTTCCCACAGCATCTGTGAGATGGCTACGAAGTCGTTTTCTGGGTGGTCGTATTTACAACCATGTTCATGTCTCTGCTTTGTCAGGCATGTGAGGTCCTGATTTCCTTCGTCGAGCCACAAGATTGATTCAGTCGCTCCTTGTTATCGTGTCAATGAACATGGGCTCGCGTTCAAATTTGTTTCTTTGCTCCACCTGGTTCATGGATTTCTTCACTGGTACGTCATGCTTCTCCATGGAGTTTTCTTCACTGAGGAAGAAAGTTTCATAAAAATAAATAACAAAAAATTCCTCTCGGCGAGGTTAGACCCTCATTTGAAATAAAGATATACTTCAACCCCTTATTTGAAATTTTCCCCAAATTTATACCTAATCGCGTACTTTTTCCACCGTCTTCTCCGCCACTTTCAAGCTCAATATTTCCCCATCCCTTCCTGGAGGTGCAACTCAACAAGCAGCTCGCTCGTTAGCAGTTGACTTGCTCGAGTTCTTTGCCGTCGATCGAGAGAGAGAGTGTCCTAGACGAAGATTAATGTGAGTAGAGACAAATAAAAAATATGTATACTTAACCATTAACAGCCTCATCAACCAAAAAATAAAATAAAAATAAGAACATTATATCCAATCTCGTGTTCGCTTCTTTTTTTTCCAGCATAATATTTTGGCCATCTAACCTAGTGGCATCCCGACAAAAAAATAACAACAATAAATAAAATAAAAACCTAGCGGCATAAAGTCTAGAACAGTATATGAATATGTATTAGTATTTCACAGGCTTTTCTAGGAAAAAGTTACCAAAAACAAGTATTAAATCTATTGAAATTGTGTAAATTCAGTCTCAAACTTTTTTTTTGGGCCAAACAAGTCCCAAGACTTTTGTATTTTGCCAATTCAATCCATACGGTTAATTTTGATCGGAAATCACTGACATGAAGCTTGGTTGTTCTAGATGGTGCCACCAGTGCTCATGTGGGCGATTTTAATACTATTTTTTTATTAAAATTTTCTTTTCTTTCTCTTTTTTTTTTCCTTCCCTTCTTCCTCTACTCAGTCGCTGGACCTCAGAGACTAGCTAGAGGCGAGGGTCGACAAGGTCTAGCGACTAGGTAGAGGAAGAAGGAAAGGAAAAACAAAGAAAGAAAATTAAAAAAAAAATTATTCAAAATTAGCCGAATGGAATGAATTGACACAAATGCAAACAGTTTATGACTCATTTGGTAAAAACAAAAAAGATTTATAATTGAATTAGTATAATTGTAATAGGTTTAAGACTTTTATATATATATATATATATATATATATATATATATATATTTTCGTTGACTTTTCTATCAGAGTGACATTATGATCTCTCCGTGCCACCAAACCTTGGGGCAGTCCGCAAGCAGAATTATTTCTTTCTTTGCTGTTGGTTCCTTGTTTTGGTGAGGAGGTGGCAATTTTAAGGTCCTCGACAGTGAATTCATTGTTCCAGGAAATCAATGATAAAGGATGATATGTCCCTTCACATCAGGGCACCCAAAACTGGCCAATGTAGACAGATCATCATCATTTTTGCGCAAACTTTCCATCTATTATTCTGAAATGATCTCTCAACACATCATTCCGTTTGAGATCTTGAAATCGGATAAGGCAAGCCATAAGTCCAGCTTAGGCCCCATTGCACCTGCATTGAGGGCCGGAACAATTTCTGGCCTCTCAAAAATTTTAACGACACTTTCCATCGTTCGGACGTGTCTACTATCAATCACTGTCTCCTTCAGTGACTATCCATGACCTAACTCAGTCGGCCACTCTTTCTGCTTCGGCGATATTTGTTTTTTTTATTATTATTGCGTTGAAAGTCTTCAAATTTATCACGAAAATGTAATTGAGTCTTAAAGTTTTTAAAAGTGCAATCAAATTTTAAAACTTGTCATATTAATTCAATCAAGCCTTCCATTGAATGTACGTTCTGAAAAACTTAGAACCCGAATGCACTTTCGTGACAAGTTTTAGAACTTGATTTTACTTCTTGAAATTTTAAAACTTAATTGTACATTTTGAAAGTTTAGGACTATAGCATTTTCATGATAAGTTTTACGATTTGATTGTACTTTCTCCAAGTTTTAAGACTCATTTATACTTTCGTGATAAATTTTAGAATTTCCAACGCATTTATCTTTTTCCAAAAGGGAACTTTTGACACCTCTTAGTGTTTCGGGTTTGTATTTTCGAGATACTATTTTACAAGACACTTCAGTGACAAGATTGCAAAACTGGGCCCAGTTTTTCTTTTGTGAAGAAAGGGTATCCATGATTACCTAAGAAGTTGCACCGTCCACAATGTCGTCTTTTTCCATACGGACAAGTTTTCTCCACAAGACCCTATTTGGTGAGTGGGGAGCATGCATGCCACTCACATACAAGTTTAACGGACCCCCAAAAAAAAGAAAAGAACTTAAGCCCAAAGGTAGCTATCCATGAAATGATAATATCCACGTGCAATATGCCATGTCTAATCTGGTTCAAAACATTATGACAAAATGGCATCGCGTGAGAATATTCATATGCAGAGACTAAATCTCAAATACCAATTGCATCACATGAAATAATGATATGCGGCGTGATATGGCGAGTTAGATTTAAAACACGATGAGGAAATGTCATGACATGGCAATGATTATATACGGTATGACATGACAAATGGTGTTTCAAGATCCAATAACGAAATGACATGACCTGACAATATTCACAAGTAATATGGCATGCAGATCGAATTCAAAATCAGATAAGGAAACGTTTATTTAGAAACATACATCTTCCTTTCAACCAAGCCAAATCAGAATTGTGTATTTCAATTCAAAATCATGATATGAATATCTACATGATTGCAGCCTCAGTTCATGCATCAAATTGCTAGTGGATATAGGCTTTTGACCTCCTGTTAGAATTTAACATCGAGAAATTTTACTAACCTCTATCGATGTTCAATTGCAGAATGACCCAAGAACTTCGTTGAATGACGCATCTTTAGTCAATCTTCAACCTATGGTGGTTCAAATACAATCACAATGGAAGATATTCAAGTTCCACGATGTAAGTGCAGATCGATTCTCAAAGTAACGATAGATTGCCTTTCGTTATTTTATGTGTTCTTGAGAGAGGGAGAGAGGGAAAGAGGTAAAGAACGTACGTTCATTTTGTACGTTTCTGTTCATTCATTATCGCTCGTAACGTACCTCTTTGGAAGTTATCTTTAACTCTCTTATAGATAAGAAGACGGGGCTCTTTCAAACACACCTTTGGCAAACACACCTCTTCGGGCCTCTAAAACAGTGTGTCTCAATCGCACCTTTTCATCAATACACTCCATCATGGACATAATATACATCTCCCACTCAGACATGATGGGCTTAATAATTCTCTATCAAGAGTGCCTTGCGACAAAAAATTTGGAAATTCAAGGTTAACCGATTGTTAGATTAATTAAATAATTAACAAATCTAATGTGGATTCTCTCAAGCCCTATCGAATCACAACTTAGGTTCAAATGATTATTATTAAAAGATTTTTGATTTTGGAGCTGTCACTAATCGTTTTTGGGAGATTAATTAGAAAATCTAAATAAAACAAGAAGAGAACTATTTTATTTCTACGAATCAGAGATTAAGAGTTCAATGTGATTACATTAATTTTTCAATTAATGCCCCTTCTGTATCATTCTTGTGAAAATTTCTTGAGTTGGTAATTCAATTGATTTAATTCGAAGATCAAGGTGCATTCATGTTTTTTTTTATGTGTAGATGAGATCGTACTTCAAGGGTGAAGTTGGATAGTCATCCTTAATGCACATTTTTTTTAAGGACTAAGGCACAATAAAGCATGTGTTATACTCAAGATAGATTATAAACTTATTTGAATAAAATAAAACATGCAACTATAGTATATATAAAAAATGAAATTTTCAGCCAACAAAGGTGAGGGGCTGAATTTTGAAGGGCATATGGCCATATCCACCAAGGATTTACATCTTGAAGAATTAGAAAAATTATCTCCTGTGATATTGAAGTGTTTCAGATAATTATCCAATTCTTGAGGATCTATTGAATTTGAGACAAGGACTTATCCAATATACCCAGGATTTTCAAATTCGAGCTCAAGATAATCTGAATATTCGAAAAATATGCACAATTTTTTTCAGATAGTGACCATGATTTAGATTTACTTGAAAATTAAGCCATAAGATGTATCTAAAATCCTAAAATATACACAAAAGCTGAATATATGCCCATTATCCATAAGAGATATGCGAATAAACAAATCAAATAGTTAATCCAAATCTCAAAGGATATATCCAAATTGAATATTTATTGAATATTTATCTTGCCAAGATTTACAATTATCCGATCAACTTCTTGGGATATGCAAATTAATTCAAAGTCATTAAGATAAGCAAAATGAAGCAAAATTCAATCCAATTGAAACATACTCAATTTTCAAACTCATCAAGAACGAGGAGGATAATCTAAAAAATTTTATGCAAGCTCTTAACTCAACAATTCTTGTGAATCAAGCAATCGATCAAGGGTTAAAAAATGAGCTTTTAACAAGAAAGTTTCATTTTTCAGCACCAAAAATAATAAATCAATGTTCAATTAACAAGAATTGATATTATTAAGAGTTGAAAAGATCATTACCGATTTGACAAGCTTGTCAAATTCGTGTCTTCCAATCGACCAAACCACGAATGATAAATTCGATGCCGAATGGATAGTACTTAAATTGTCGCCCAAACAAAGGAGAAATCGGCACCAATCACCAATAGAAATCGTACAAACAACAGCCTTGAACAACAAGAGGAGCTGCACTAATTAGTAGCCAAAACCATGATAGAACCACTAGAAGATGAAACACCGTCCAACCACTTTTGACCATTAAATGCTGACTAATAGACCTTGTGATGTGCAGGTGAGATTTGTAAGGCACCAAATGTGACATCCGGCTGAGTAGGTGTGCACAACTCTTCGTCACACATCGCTTAGGGGGGAGTCATGTGCTGGCTTATAAGCTTGAGTTTGCCTTTAACTTGCAAGACATGTTTTTCTAGGGGTTGTATGAGCAACTCTCGGAGGAACAAAACCATGAGGACTGTGTGTCCAAAGCAAACATTATCTTGCGAGTAGTGGATCCAGGTTGTTATAATTGGTATAAGAGCCGACTCCCGAAAGCATGTATAGACTGTAGTAGGCGCTCGCTGAGGATGTTGTGCCACTGAGGGGGGGAGTATATGACATCCAGCTGAGGGGGTGTACACAACTCTTCATCCCACATCGCTTAAGGGATATCAGACATTATCTTACGAGTAGTGGATCCAGGTCGTTATAATTGGTATCAGAGCCGACTCCCAAAAGCATGTATAGACCGTAGGGGGCGCTCGCTGAGGACACTGTGCCACTGAGGGGAGGAGTATATGACATCCAGCTGAGGGGGTGTACACAACTCTTCATCTCACATCGCTTAGGGGGGAGTCCTGGGTTGGATTGTAAGGCTTGGGCTTGCCTTTAACTTGCAAGACGCATTTTCTAGGGGTTGTATGGGTAACTCTTGGAGGAACAAAACCGTAAAGACTGTGTATCCAAAGCGAATAATATCTTGCAAGTGGTGGGCCCAGGTCATTATACCAGAGAAGGAAATTAAAAGGAAGAAAATGATAAAAAGTAAAGGGGACCAAGTATTTTCCCCCTTTTTTTTTTGTCCTTTTCTTCACCCAGTGGCCGAACACCAAGAACTTCAGTGAACTTGCTTCACAGGATTTGAGGAACTTCATACTAGGAGGGAAAACAACAATCGGTGGATAGCAATATCAGTATCATTGAGGGGGATCACATATCATGAGGGCTCACCACCATGAGGAGCTTGGTCACTGAGTTTTTGGCTGTATCTCTCTTTTGCTCTTGAAATTACAGAATAGTCCCTTTTTTACCCTAGCCATAAGCTAGTATTTATAGAACAATGGCTTTACTAATCCTAGTAGGCGTGGGACATGTAATGGATTGTAGGATTAGAAATTTAAGATTTAATATTGGCCGTTAGATTAAAAATTATAACCAGTAAGAGTTCTAAGGGGTTAGGACAATAAGGGTGGGTTTGGTTCAACATTTCAAATGGGCTTTAGAGAAATCCAAATGTCTTTGACCTAAAAGGGTTTGGGAAAATGCTAATTGCATTTGGTAAAAACTCATTTGAAAATGGGCATTGGATGAAATTATGTTTGCTAAAAATAACTTTGCAAAGGAGATTTGGATGTAATTTTTTAAAACCCTTTTATTAAAAAAACTAATAAACCCTTCATCGGATAGGCAGGTTTCAAGCCGTTGGCGAGTTAGATTTGGCGCCAGCGGCCTTCATCTAAGGTCACCTGATCTTCGGCTACCTCGGCAAAGGGTCACATGGCCCAGGCGAGGGCTGCTTGAAATCAAGGGACTACAAGCAATGCTTAGGTTTGAGCGAGACCCAGGCGTCGTCGCCTGAGGTCGCACGAAACCTAGGAGTCACCAATTTAGGTCGTATAAGACCTAGGCATCACCACTGGGGTTGCTCGAACCCAAGTGTTGTCCTCTAAGTCGCACGACCTCATGTGGCATCGCCTGGATTCATGCTACTAGGTGGCCTCACTTGGATGGCGACCCTTGCTTGGGCAATTAGCCCTTCGCCAACGTGTTGCTGTCTCCTCGCTGGATCCTCACCGACCAAATCTACCTCTTCAATTTCAAAGAAGATGAACCGTAACTGAAGAAGGGAAATATCGAAAAATTAGGGAATTTGTGGGGATAATTCTTGAAAAAAAAACCTTTTAGCATTTGGCCAAATGCTAGTCACTAGCAACATCAAACTTTCAGCTTTTCCAAGGCAAACATTTGGCCAAATGCTAGCCTAACGTTGAACCAAAGGGTTCAGCATTTTCCCAAGAGGCTTTGGGGGTTGAAGGCCCCTTGGAAATGCTAAAGCAAATACACCCTTAATATATTCAGCCAAATGAGACATTCAATGAGCTCAAAATGGGCTTTAATTAATTAAAAGGGCAATTAATTAAAAGCATTATTATTTTAGTGAGAAAAAATAGGATGAATAACATTTGAAAAAATGGGTCCAAGCCTTTCTTAATTTTCGACATTATTAATTTCAAATTGCCAAAAATTTCCTACTAATTTAAGTCTAGTTGCCTGTTCAATCTGAGTTGAAATCCTCTACTGTTGGCCTAAAATGAATGAGGCAAAGTAGGAAAAAAATTTAATATGCTATGCATGAAAATTAATTATTTTTTGGTGGGAATTAAAACTAATTCTCATTTTTATATAGAATGAAATAAAAAAAAGGAAAAATCAAAATTTAGGTGTTAATAGCTACTCCTCTTTCAGTGGAGGCTCGCAGAGGTTTTGCTCAAAAATAAAATCTAACCCTAAATTTTGATAAATACAAATGAAAGTGATTTTTGTGGGGGGTTTTGATCCCATTTTGTGCAAATGAAATGATACATGATATGCAACATTGTAAGTAACACATGCCAAGGCTTCCTTTCAGAAGGAAGCCTGCCCATGGATCACATATGAATTATTCACATTTACCATACGTTTCATAATGCTAATGATTTCCTTGATTTCCAAGCCTCTTCTTGTGAATGCGAGGATCTCAAGGTACTAGGGCCTTATTTGTTACTAGTCATTTCCTTCTGATGTGAGATAGCATAAGATATGTAAAGTATTGATTTGAAAAGGTATGTGTCACCAGAGACAAATTAGAATGAACATAAGAAGGGATGTGCCACTTGAGTTGAATCATAATGAACATGAGATGTACCGCTTAAGTTGAATCAAGACAGTTACAAAATGCACCGCCTAAGTCGAATTCAGATGAATACAAAAAAGATGTGCCGCTTGAGTTAAATCAAGATGGATACAAAAAAGATGTGTTGCCTGAGTCAAATCAGGACAAACATGAGATGCACCGCTTGAGTCGAATCAAGATAGATACAAAAAGATGTGCCATCTATGACGAATCAATATGGACACAAAAGGGTTATGTCGTTTGAGACGAATCAAGATAAGCATTTGTGTAGAAATGTGTAACCAATTCCACCTGAGCTGATGAGATGAAGCATTTGTGTAAAAATGTGTAATTAATGTCACCCCAGTCGATCAAGTGAAACATTTATGTAAAAGGTATAATCAATGCCACCTGAGCTAATCGGATGAAGCATTTGTGTAAAAAGTGTAAACTTAAGTCAACTAAGTGTTAATGTGGAGCAAGATTTTGAATGGCAATTAGAAAACATACCAGACTTCTTCAAACAATGATCAAGAAATAGATAGGCTGGACACATCATACATGTCTATTCATTTGGAGTAGGATTTAATCAAGTGCATAAAACTAATGCAAATGCAACATGTTCTCTTCAAAATTCATGTTTCACTGAGGAAAGCGGATACCAAAATGATCATGGGTACCACACTGGATTCAAATACCTTGATAATCATCTTTACTCATTCACTTGAAAGGTTCAGGTTAAAGATATACTTACCTGAGGATCTAGAAGATTGCTTAGTTTGCACTCACCAGTAGGGCTTGTTCATTTAACAATCCTTGGATAAATTTCAAGAACTTGAGAGATAACTCAAATATCGGGAATGCATCTATTCAGACAATGTCAGAGGTAACATGTGCAAGCATATATGTTGAAATTCACTCAATGGGTTCATGCAAAACTGCTCAACCTAGTTTGTATTACCAATGATTAGGAGCAAAAATGTGTATGACTCATAATACAGTTCATACATGATTATTTTGTTAAGTTTGCATTACCAATTCTCTTCAGGGAGGTTATCGTATTGTGAATATCTCGAATGTAACCTGATTGGGGAATTTCAGTCTGAAAGGGCTTTCTCTCACTCTTGAGAAAATCTGTTCATCCTGGCTATAGGATTCAAGAGAACCACTCAATCTTACCATTAATGCATTTGATAAGGATTCGAGTAATCTCAAAATTGGTACGACCAAACCAATCTAGAGGTCTTAATTAGGACCGTAATGAGAGCTAGGTCAAAGGTTTACAAAAGGGACTCCCAATCAAGTCAAAGCTTATTTGAAAGAGAAGTCTTCATCATCTGCTCCGGGTTTATAAGTCAAGAACCCTATAAGAATGAAAGAAATAATATTGTTCGAACTTTTTCAAAGTATGCTTAAAATCATTCAACTCTATGCTAATACAATTGCCCTAATTTGAAGAGACTTCGAAGGGTCGTAATGTAGGTTAGGTTTAGGGATTGAGGAACGAAAGGTTCGGTTTGGCTTAGAAAATAAATGAGACGGGTTTGATGTTGGTGATCATCACTGTCTTGTCATCGATCTTAGCCTTCTGGATTTGATTCCACTGATTCCGTCATTGCTTGAGACGGCATGAATTCAATCGAGGATCACATTTTACAATTTGGGTCCTTTGGGGATCTTTCTTTATAGATCAATGCCTTTATAATTTACAAGAAAAATAACATACAATAATGTACATTCAAAACTCAAAAATCCTTTACAAATGAATAAAGATTTGGATGGGCACTAGCCTTGTTTTGATAGGCACTTTGCTTTTTCTAATGCCCAGGATTTTTCTGTGGGACCAACCTTTATTTTTCTTACTCCCAAGTCCATTTTTATTCCTTCTTTCCACGACGTCTCAATTTTTCTGAAGTTTCGATTTTTCTTTGATGTCTCGATTTTTCTTTTCTCCTTTTTTTGATGTCTTGATCTTTTTGCTTTTCCTTTTTTCTTTTGCTTTTTTTTTTACATCTTGATTTTTAGGGAGCGGCCCCCTTTCTTTTAGGCTAAATTTGCTCTCTTTCTCCTTTTGTTTACAATCCCATGATTTTGAATCAGGAATTACAAAAATAAGACCAAATATGCATATAATGAAAATCTAACACACTTGTGAGTTCATATGGGAATTATCTATGGACCTAGTTCTTCTGCTTGGATGTGACACCTTCCTCATCTTGAAATGAGCAATGATCACCAACAAGGTCTAAAAAATGAATTGCAGGCACAAGTGGGCTATGCAAGGGATATAAGTGTGTAGGATAGAGAAACAAATCCTCTTTGTCATCTAAGGCACTTGAATTATAGTTTGAGCTTAAATACAAAGAAACACTCGAAAGTTGCTGTTAGTCCAAATAAGAAAATTTCTAACCATTTACCTCATATTGCTGTTGGCATTACCTTTTTTGGCCCCGATGTGGGGTGATTCTTGTCAGGGGTAAAGAAATGAGATTGCTACTCAATGGGTTAACCAATCGACAACCTGTACTATTTGGAATAGAGAAATGAATGCCTTTGCTACTTTGTCTATCGTACCTTTTGCAAGAAAACCCTTTACCTGGGAATAAAGAATATTATTACTCATCTCGCTTGAGAAATGTATCTGGGATGTATATGGAAACGGCTTGTCTTTCATCATCTTGTCTTACCCCATTTGATACATTCGATATATCATAGGTAGTTTATACTCCCCTTTCAAACTTGGTAAATTAAACTTGCAGAACAATCACACATAAACATGCAATGTGTAAGCATTTTCAAACATGCAAATATGGCAATTTTCAGTATTAGGCATATTCCTTGTAAAAATGTATGCAAGAATGTTAGGATTAGCACATCCTTAGAAATAAGGGATCGTGGATTGCCCCAAGATGCATGAATGGATCAAATGAGTTGGGAATGCAATCCTTGAGTTGAGGCTAGATCATTCCCATCTTTCCCCGAAGTAAGGAAAACATGTTCGAAGACTTGAGATGCCCTGGTTGCCCTTGTTTAATGGTGATGACCATCATAGTTGGTCGCATGCTTTTGTAACAAGGAAAGTTGAGGGTTATCTTGAAAATCACATGAGACATATTCCCCTCTTTTCAAGTCGAGATGGGCTATATTGGGTGGCTGTAATTTGGAACTGCCCTCAGATATGCCCTTGCATTTTCAGCTTTGGTAGACATTCCATTCCGTACTTGACCACGCACATGAAACGAATGCAAATGAATAGGATCCTACAAATTGAGCAGAGATTTCGAAAAGTTTCGATTGCTCGTTCTCTCTAGCGGTAGCGATCAAAGACGCATTCCCTAACTTAGCACTTGCAAGAAGAAAGAATATTACTTTCAAAGATGATCAAACCTAACTAAGGATACCTTCTTCTAAGATTGCGGGATTTTAGTTTTGCCACACTTCCATCAACTAATGTGGTGCAATTGATTGAGGGCGAAGTATGAATCAATCTTAGATGAAGCAATGGTTTGATATCAAACTGGTATGGAATCAACTAGGTCTTCTAGCTCACTTTAAGGCTCGACATTCATGTGCGGGACCATCCAAGGATCAGTCGAGCTGGTGCATAGTTGGAGTTAAGAAATCTACCACTTGCCCCTAAATTACTTCTAAAACATATAATGGATGAATCAGTAAGACAACCAAGATTAAACCGCATGCCGGTAATTTTGTTTTTTTGAATACCTTGAGATGAGAATTCTTAGGAAGCCTAACCTTCAGTACATGTTGGAGAAACATCTCATAAAACCTTTTAATGATTTCCAAACTATCCTTTGGTATTTGATTTACCTTTGGTGTGCATATGTTTATTTTCTATAGCTAATGATCACATTATGGGTAAAAATCGTGTGAAGTTTGAAACTATTTTGTGAAAACATCTGCTAAGGATCATAAAATATCTAGTCACCAATTATTTGATATTGGAACTTGAAAAATCTGGTCAGACAAGGTGTATAAAAACAATATGAGCTGATGTTTCAAAAAGATTGGCTGAAGTGACCTTTGATTGATGGAAAATTGCAATAGGAGCATTTGAATCTTTTTAAGAACAATCCATTGCTCTATTAGAGTATAATAGAAAGCTATCTGTGTGGTATAGTAGCTCAATGCTTATTTTAGGTAAGTCTAATTTGACTTTGGAAAAGTTGTTCCAGCATAAGGACAAGATGTCCCATTGAACCCCAGTGGCCATTTTGCTTCTCCAAATGTGTTCAAATGGCTAGATTGATGAGGCTTATAAAAGGATAAGGTCATGAAGGCCAAGAGTAACCAAGGGACTAAGAACCAAACGGATTTTGTCCAAATTGTTGTAGAAAGTGTTCTAGTTGAAAAGTTTAATTGTTGAAAGATCTTGTGATCTCTTGTTACTATGTAATCGTGCAAAATCAAGTGTTCATTTCTAAGTAATGAGGTTGTATGAAGATAGTGTGATCTATCGCATGAAAGATCAGCTCACATACTATTTGTAACTTGTGAGGTAGTTTATTACTGCATTCCAACCTGTGTTGTGGCTATTAGTTGTGTGAAGTGGACGTAGGCTTGATATATTAGCCGAATTACTGCATATCTAGTCTGTCAATCTTTTCTATAGTTTTACTCTCTACACACACTCATATACTGTTTCATGAAATATTTTCTCACTCAATCATTTTCATATTAACCTTTGGATTGTACTTGAAAAGGCTTTGAAACGAATTATTCACCCCCTCTAGGTTGTATTATAAACCCCTATAGTCCTTACAAAAGATGGCATAATTTTTTGATCGTTGGTTATTGTTATTACGTTGGTTAGGTATGCCTCATCAAGATTCAAAAAAAAAAACTTGTGTAAATTTATTGATCATTAATCAACAAATTACATTTGATTGAATTGAAAATGTAAACGTTCCCCCAAAGGGCAGAACTTGACCCTAAGACAATGAATCCTAGAAATAGATGCCTCGAAAATGGGGAAACATCTCATACAAGGGAAAGCATAAAATAAATAGTCACTCATGTGGACCATCGCTTGCTTCCTCATGGAGTTGCTTTAATGATGATGGTGTTGATGCGTGGCTTTGGCTGGCTTCTAGTTGGTTGTCAGTCAACCTAAGTATCCCAGGTAGCACCTCGAGGATAGGTGTTATATCTTGGAGGTGTAGAATACTTGACCAAGAAGTTGTATCCTCCGCTTGGTTGCCCTAGGGTATCTCATATTTCCTTCCCTTCATCCTCGAATGTGTGGGGATATTTTAATTGTAGGTTAGGAATTACCAGAATGTCTTGGTTCCTGTTATAATACTCCCAAGCACAGGATGTGAGATCTCCTACATCAATCATGTCTTGGATTTGAGTCTTTAATGTGAAGTATTGTTCCACTAAGTGACCAATGAGATCGTAATGAAAGTAATAGGATTTGTTTCAATCAAAATTGTGGGCATCTTCAATTATGGAGAATTCTTTTTCCCCTTGGATCAATTCTTTCTTCAACAATATGGGCCAAACGATGAATATAGCTACAAGGAGTTGAGTAAACTCTCTTTCTTTCGGGACCGAGGTAAGTCCGGGATGACGTGTCTTTGGTGATCACATTGATGAGGCGTCACAATTGTATGTCGTTCATCTAGAAATCGAGGATCGATATACCAAGTAAACCTAATTGGATCAACGAGTTATTAGGTTCGGGCTAGGCACACCAAAACAGTGATCAATGTTGGAAATAGAAAGAGCTTGAGTCATCTTGGCTTGATGGTTCAAGAAATAAATAGCACGTTCCATGGTGTCTGTCAATTTTTCTATCACCGCATTCCAGACACCCATTTCATCTTGAAGCTCCTCAATCCTCTCTTTCGTAAAGGCTACAATTTCAGCCTTGTCAGTCATCCTTCTCGTTCTTGATTGAGTAATATGTTACCTAAAAAAGCAACAATCGAGATGAGTAAATCGAGCAAAAATAGCAAGCAGATTCATGATTGTGACAGCCTGATCTTTCGATAAATGGATTTACAAGCCAATTAGTCTTTGTCCAACTTGGATTATAAATTTTGGTGGATTATTATTATATTAGATGGTGGATTATTTAAACATGATCTTGGAATTTTGGGCCTAATATTTTTAGGCGGACCGTTAGTGTTCGATTGAATGACAGTTTTGAGTAAAATCAGTCTCACACGAAGTGGTTCATGGTTTGAGTGCAAAACCTTTGAATAAACCCCCCATAGCCTCTTGCCCTCTCTAAATAGTCCCTCATTCTCTCTCCTCCCTCATTTTTTCAAGAGCCCTCACTCTCTCTCGTTCTCTCTTTTCTCTTGTCTTAATGAGACTCTTGCGAGCTCTCTCACTCTCACACTCGAACCGGCGACCCCACGACTTACTAGCAGTGACCCTTGACAGCTTCCTCATCCTTTGCTCAGTCCTGACGCTGCTCATTTCCCCCTCCACCGGCCCCTTCTTGCATGCGACCCACCTAGGTGAAGGAAGTTGATTTGAGCTAGTTTGGATGGCAAATCGAGCTCCATTTTCTTTGTGCGACAACTTGAGGCAAGTATTCATATGCCCTTACCATTAATTTTTTCATTTGTCATTTGTTTGAGGGTGAAACATTGGGTAAGAAAATAGGCATGTGAGTGGAGCTTGTGGCTTACATGTTAGGGAATAGCTTTTGTATAAACGATTTGTTGCTTAAAGTAGTAGCCCTAGATAATGGCTAACCTAGATATATGGGATAATCATCTTGTTTTTCGTTCGTCTACAATGAATCGAGATTGAGCCACATAAGGTAATTCGGCCACGTGCTTTGGAGGGGCCAATCTGAGGGGCTTGAGGGCTGTTTAGCAGTGAGATGCGTAAGGGAGGCCCACAGGTCTAGGGCAAGTTGATTCTATAGTTTAATTGTCGAGATTGTCATCGATTTATGTTGAATTGAAATGGGTACCTATGGGTAGTTTGACCATATACTATCGAGGGACCAATTCTTGTGATTTGTGAGTCATAGTTGACTCGGCTAGTTTAACTGTTTTAGCTAGGCTGGGGCAAATGGAACTTGTGAGTTGATTGGTCTAATTATCGCTGTTTTGTGATAAATTGAAGATGGATACTATAGGGGCAATTCAACCAAAGGGTTGGGAGAAAGATCCACGAGCTGTGGCATGTAGGATTCGATTGTTTTATATAACAATAAATCGACGTGGATTGAAATGGAAGTGTGAGTGTGGTTTGGTCGAGTAAAAAGTGGGTTTATGTATGGAGTTTGGGAATTTGCATATCCTATTTGTATATCGAACTATCGCTTTGTGGACGTGGAGATACAACTTGAGATAATGGATCATGTTATACGTTGGAATGTAGTTAGATGTGAACCTCGAGTCGAATGGAATTGACAACCAATGGATGGTGTACATGCACCAACTAAAATTGATTTTGGGTTTATGTGGAGAAATCTATCAAGGAAGCTGTAACTTAGTATCATGAACTGTTGGGCCTAGTTGGTAATTCATTATTCATGGCCTTATTGCATGTTCTTGAGATGGTATTCGTTGTGTTCCTTGGTTTGTGGTTTATTAGTTTGTGCCTAAATGAATGAATGGATGAATGGACAGTTAGTTGTTCAGTTAGAAGTTATACTTGTTGAGCTTTGACTCACCCTTGTTGTTAAACCTTTTTCAAATACCTAGGTTTTCGTGGCTCAAGATAATAGCGATGTTATTGGAGCGTGGCAAAGGAGAGAGTGGATAATATTCATGATTAGAAATTTCCCTTTGAAATCCTCCCAATGCATTCTTTTGTTTAAATAAATAATGTATTGGAATGCTTGTTTTATATAAAAAAGTATATATTTTATCATTGGCCAATTGTCTATGCTATCTATTATAAGACGTAGCGAACCTAAGAGGCCATATCCCTCTAGGTATGCCTACCTTATGCATGCACTTGTCTGACGACCTCACTTGTGTTATAATAGCTTCTGATGCACCCTCTGATATAAGTATATTAAGAGATTAAAGTAGTTCGCATGACCTAAGTTGCTACAATGACATCCTCTAGACCCAAAAATGAAATAGAACACGAGCAAAGGATTGATTTAGGCAATTTTCAATTTTGTCGATTCTTACGAGAAAATTGATATCAATTTCCAAAGTGATCAAAACAATGCAAAAACTTACAAGCTAATAGTAGAGACAATGACGAACACCTTTTTGTATTTTAAGCTCTTGCAAAAAGACATCTAAATCAATATAGTTTAACGCTTCTTTCCAAAATTTTGCATTAGAAAATTGATTCGTTCGGTTTTTAATTTGAGGATAAATGGACGACCAAAAATGTGAATTGATGCTGTCATGCCCCGATCCCACGAGCATCACAACATCCCTATCATATCTATACGATTGAATGGTTCACGAAAACGACGGCCCAGGAAACTCGCCATAACCAAACGACCTCAGAGTTCTTTAGGCAACGGAAATGAGCTTCTTCAATCCATTGTATACAAAAAGGGATAGATAGAGAGACAAATTAAACCTTTACAGCAAGCCAAGTCTTATATTACATCTCATATACAAAATTCACATACAACTAATAGGATGACGTCGCGTTGCTTATATATAAATCAAAACTTCAATCACCCTACTCCATACATCAAGGCTATGTATGTGTGGGGTTGCCACTGCCTTCTTCCCACATTTGTCCATACGTGTGACATTCTGAAATTTGACCCTTTTTCGGAACTTGAATATAGAATGGTTATTTCATAGAGGCGCTATAAATGGATCTCACTTGAAACTGATCACTTCGGGATAACTAACCAAAAGGGAAAGGCTAGCTAGGAATATAAGCACGTGGACCAAATGGTCGATACGCGTGACTCCTAAAAGCCACCCGTTAGTTTGAGAGTTTATTTAAAGTTGCCATCTTATGAATGAGGCCGCGAATTGAGTTCCGAAATAGGACAATCGACTCTCATGAGTGTTACAGTTGTGAATTTGGACCTTACCTAGAAAGGCGGAAAATGGGCAGGTGGATCTCGGAATGCCCAGTGAAAAAGGGAAAAATTAGAAATTCCTATCTTGCCCCTGGTTTGAGCTAAAATCCATGGCATGAGGGTAAGAATATTTTTAGAGAGTCTAGAAAAATTTTACAACGAAATCCTGGGTTATTTTTCGATCGCGATTGAGCCAAATCAGCACCGATTGAGCCCCTACCGGTCCTGAAATTTCACGAATTTCGAGAAATGTCTCTTCAGTCATCTTTTTGACCAATTTTACTAGTTTGACCGAAATTATTGAGGCCCAATCCCCTATCAGTCTGAAAATTCACTGATAGTCCAAAAATCGGTCGATTCGTTCAGCCTTACGTCGCTTTCGATGAATAGTAATCTCAATAATGCACCCTAGGGATAATATCTACTCTCTCTCCTCTCTTTTTCTCTCTCTCATCAGCAGATTCTCTCCCTTTTTCTCTCTCTAAATTTCGGATCTCTCTCTCTCTCGCGGCCCAATTTTCTGCTGCCAACTTCAATTGACCGTCGACAGAAATCCGACCATTGGATCATCGCGATTTTTGGTTATGTTGTAGTTCATTGTCTTGTGGTTCTTTTCCAACTTGAATCACTCGATCCGAGGTTGTTTGGCCTTTCGAATCTGCTTTGACATTTCGGTCGACGAATCTGTTTTAGATTTCCAGATTTTGGATTTTGGTTCCCGTTGATATATATCAACCCCGGCTGTCCCTAGAACCTATTCATGTCATAATCTTGTTTTCCAGCTCAATTTGGTCTTGTTTTAGCTCTTGAACAATCCCGATTCAAACCAAATCCGCCGGAATCCGCCGTCGTCGTCGTTGCCGCCGGTCATCGCCACTTCTCCGCCACATCCTCGGTTGGTTTCAACTTCGTTTAGGTAAGTTCAACCTCTAGACTTTGCTCATGATGTTAGACTTGCCATGGATTAGCTCTAGGGACCGATTCGTGGTAAATCGGTTTAGGAAAATTGGCCATAATCGGCGTATTTTGATGGACATCAATCTCTATGGACTGTGAATGGGCTATGGATTGATGAAATGTTGCTGTCCATACTTGAATAAAGCTATTGGTGGTGGTTGGTGTGGGTCCCGCGAGGTTCGGATACCTAAAAATGGATTTTCGGGAAATTTAGAGCGAAAACGAGCCAAATAGTGTTATGAAATTACTGTTCACGACCCACGAATACTGTTCACATGCTGTCCAATTTGATTTTGTTTTGAAAACGACAAGTTTTGTGGGTCATGTGTAGTTCGGGTACCGAAAAATGGGTTTATAGAACATTTTATGCAAAACCGGCCCGAGCAATATTTTACGTTACTATTCCAAATTTTTGGGGGCCCGTGTTCGTGCTCAAAATAATATTTGAAGACATTCTGTGAATGCTTGAAAATAATTATTTGGATCATTTTGGGTCCCACGTGAGAAATTGGGCATTTTCAACAAAATTGTGCACGCGAAACGGATGAATTGGTTTGGCCATTATGTCGGCCATGTGAATTGAATATTTGGATTCGTATTTGAAATATGGCCTAACGTACTTGGCCGGTGATTTTTGTCCAATGAATTTAAAAGATTTTATTAGCCTGAAGGGCTAGAGCGATGGATTTCGCATGTGAAACATAGCCATGGAGGATGGCCCTGAGGTGCCTATATGACACGGGGAATTGGAGGGATAAGTGTACCGACCTGAGGTGCCTATATGACACGGGTCGAGGATGGCCCTGAGGTGCTTATACGACACGGGGAATTGGAGGGATAAGTGTGCCGACCTGAGGTGCATATATAACACGGGTCGAGGCATAGTGCGCCTGAAGCATTTGACGCGGGGTAGCTGGAGCGATAAGGTGCCAACCTGAGGCATCCACACGCGAGTTGAGGCACGGACCTGAGGCGTCCACGACACGGGTCGGACCCGATGCGCAGG
>JAGVVM010000487.1:0-12238 GCA_019149425.1 Psidium friedrichsthalianum | reverse complement strand
AATGAGACTTTCTCTTCATCCGTGCATCCAAGCACGGTAAACGCTTTCTCCAGCTGCTCGATCCATAATGCAGCTACCTCAGGTCCTCCAGTGCCATCAACTTCGAGGGTTGCAGCTTCAGAAACTGCTCCACTATATGATGGGTCTGACGTCCTCCATTTCCGTGCCCATTGCCCCCATGGGCTCCATTTGCAGCGGCCAAGGCGGCCTCAGCTGCTTGGGCAACAGTGGCAGCTCTCTCAGCAGCTTGCCTGCCCATCAGGTTACTCACTTCTGTCAGCACCCTCATCATTTCCTCTATCCTTGGGTCTCCTTCAGGTGCAGGAGCCTTGAACTCGACGCTCCAGCACTGGGTCTTCTGCCCCTATTGCTCATCCTTTCTAGTTCTCACTCACACCTATACCAATAAAATTCCTCTCAGGAATTTGAAATCCTAAGACTATCAATCAAGCTTTCGTCTACTGTCGCGTCCACTGACATGAATATGTATGAAAAGTTCGCTGCAGCTTTTACATGCAATTGGACTAGGAAGACACCTAGACTCACCCTGACAATGCACAACCCAGGCCACTCTGTTCGCCACCTCAACTAGAAGCCTGTCGGGAGCCGCTCCTTGATCGGGTCTCTGCCCCGGCGACCACTCCCCGCCCTCCTCATTTCTTGGTGCGAACAGTTGTCCTAAGTCACCCACAGCCAGAGAGAATCCCACTCACGTGTCCCATACCACGCTTCATTGCAGTTTTTAGACGTCCCATCAGACCTGTCCTGTCACGCCCCGAACCCCAATCGAGCCCGCGACACCCCTGTTCATATCCATTTGTCGACGAATCCCTGCGTACGCCTGGCCTACGAGTAGCGACGGCCCAGGATGCTCATCGCGGCCAAGCGACGCTAGCGCCAATGACCACAATCTAAAACCTGCGGAAGCGTGCCTTCTATACATACATACATGCACAAGGTACAGGGTAGCATGAAAGACAAGAACACTTTTACAAAAGACAATACACATCAAATATATATATAGAGCGTTAGATACAGACTCCCAAAAGAAAACCTCACTAGTCGAGCTATCTACGCTCTCTCAAAAAAAAAACTAGACCAGTACAGCAGAACTCAATCCATCTCGAACTCCTCTCGGGATCCTCCTCGGGGTCTCCTCTGGGTCCTCCTCTGGATCCTCCTCGTCTGTGTCCATCGCGTCACCCTCCTCGTGTCCATCGACCTCGGAACGTCCTGGGGACGGTAACTCCTGCAGTGGGTCGGGGTCGATCACTTCGCCACCATACTCGTCTGGCTGAAGCAAGATCGGGTCGTCCTCCATAGGAATCGGGGAGTCCCTCTGGGGTCCCTCAAAGCCAAACAGGCCCTCTCTAAACCAGGCCTCATATCTATGGGGTACAAGGTAAGGTCCACCCTGATCTACTACCACGGTGGTCACATGCCTATGCCACAGAGTGGCGTGCATATCAAATGGAGGGTAATCTCGGTGTCCATCTGCACTGGCAGTCCAAAAAGCATCGGCGGTGCAGCCATCATGGGTGACCTGGATCTGTAAAAGAAGGGCAACCACCGCCCATGAGTCGAAACTCAATAAGCTCACCACTAATCCTAACGTAGGATAGCGTATACTAGTAGGGTCGGTCCTATCCAATGAACTAGGTTCTCGGTCCAGGGTTCAGGCACTCTCAGTCCTCGGTACCAGACCCCAACATGGCTAACACGCGTACAAATCATCACAACACAGATCATATCATACAGACGGGCACAAGAGATGTCAATCAGATGCCATATGAAATGCTACAGGCCTCAACCGGCCATATCGGATCCCAATGGATCATACTCAGGCCTCAACCGGCCATAACGAGTCCCAATAGACCATGCCCATCGAGATTGATGTGTAGAAGGCACGCTTCCGTAGGTTTTAGATTGTTGTCATTTTGCGCTAGCGTCGCTTGGCCACGACGAGCATCCTGGGCCGTCGCTACTCGTAGGCCAGGTGTACGCAGGGATTCGACTAATAGGTTATGAACAGGTGTGTCGCGGGCTCGATGGGGGCTCGGGGCGTGACATCAGGTACAGACCATCAACAATGGAGGTCATCACAATACATTTCAAAATCTACGATCGATCAGTTTACATCACCCAGGCCTGACATCTAGTTCTCGCCAACCTCGCTCCAGTCTGTCTGCCAAGAGGGCTCCTCTAGATCCTGCTCGATCTCTGGAGAGGACGGCTCGGTCTCTACCTCCACTCGGAGTCCAAAAGGTGTCGGGGTGCATCCATCACGGGTGACCTGGATCTGTAAAAGAAGGGCAACCACCGCCCATGAGTCGAAACTCAATAAACTCACCACTAATCCTAACGTAGGATAGCGTATACTAGTGGGGTCGGTCCTATCCAATGGACTAGGTTCACGGTCCAGGGTTCAGACACTCTCACTCCTCGGTACCAGACCCCAACATGCCTAACAGACGTACAAATTATCGCAACACAGTTCATATCATACAGACGGCCACAAGATGTCAATCAGATGCCATATGCAATGCTACAGGCCTCAACCGGCCATGTCGGATCCCAATGGATCATACTCAGGCCTCAACCGGCCATAACGGGTCCCAATAGACCATGCCCATCTGTCACTCCAAATCCCATCAGGGCTCACCCAACAGTGCCATACGGCAATTACCACAATGCGTCTCAAACGCCTTACATTGGTCTCCCTTTTCTCTCCACTTCCCCTCTGGGCACATTCTCGCGTCACAGCTCCGGTGACTCATGCCATGCTCTCAATGTATGCGGGGCCACGGGATTGCAATCAGCAAATCAAACATAGAGCATGCATGATATGGCATAATGCACAAGTATAGAACGCATCAAGCAACCACCACACCCTCACGTGCACAACAAGTCAAGCCATAAGAGAATCCAAGGGCCCACGCACAATTTCTCAGTCAGACAGACATGATAGGATATCACTCGTTGATCCTCGGGTCAGACCCATAACAGTTGGACTCTCATCTTCGCGGATTCGACAGCTCGACCTAAGCCCAAACACCCATGTTAGTCCCCTGGGAGTTAAAAACCCACGACTAGTGATTTTATAGTTAAACAATCCTTCGGGTGTAAATGAATTAGGCTAAGTTGGTTCGGGGCCCAATTAGAGGATTCAAGTTCAATTGGGCCTAAAGCCCGATCCAAGGCCCAAGGCCCTCAAAGGTAATTAAGTTCATTAAGGTAAGTCGGCCCATTATAGAGTTCAAAGTCCAATAGCCAAGTCGGGCCCATTAAGGTTCAAGGTCTAATGAAACGGGTTAGGCCCATTAGATTAAGTTGGGCTTATTAAGACAAGTAAGGCCCAATTAGATTCTAAGGCCCATTAACTAAAGTTGGGCCCATTATATAAATCTTAAGCCCATTATGAAATTAAGGCCCAATTAGAATTAATTTCGTGTAGGGCCCAAGCCCATTTTTAAGAGTTAACCAATTAAGCCCATTTAGCCCATTTTAGGCCCAATTAGTCATTTTAGGCCCATGTACATTTGTGGGCTTCATAAATTAACATTTGAAATATATAAGATGGGCCCATTAATATTCATTTTCGTCCAAATAGGCCCACCATTACAAAATGGGTCCAATTAGTTTTATTTAGGCCCGAATAGCTTAAAATTAGAATCCCAAGCCCATTATAAACCTTAGGCCCATTAGTCCACACGCTTATTACACAAATTTCAGCCCATTAGATTAAGTTTCAAGACCCAATCTCTCTCTCCAAATGGCCCACACGGCCGGCCCATCAACCACACAATTGCACTAAAACCCATTAGGCTTAAATCCACAAAACACTCACTAATTACCTTACTTAGCAATTAAACCAACCAATCACACAAGCATAACACTAGCCTAAGTCAAGATTAGAGGGTTTCTTACCGGTGTGGGCCGAGGGGGAGGCGCGACGGTCGGATGGTGATGGGACGGGCGGACGGCGGCCGGCGTTCACGGCGGCTAGAGGAAGGCCGAGAGAGAGAGAGAGAGTGAGGTGAGTTCGGGGTTCATTCAAGGGCCAAATGGCCACGGCAAGATGGGATGAGGGCTTACCGTGATGGGGCGGTAGCCGACGGAGGCGGGATGGTGGTGACGGCGACGGCGAAGGCGGCTCAACGGGCGGCGGACGGACGGCGCTTACGGGCTGAGCGAAACCGAGAGGGGAGGAGAGAGTGAGGTTGGGTCACGGTTCAAGGGTGGCCTTCAAGCCACGGAAATGAGGAGGCAAAAGGGCCGAGGGAGCTTACCACGATGCGAGGAGGCCGGAGGGAGGGCGGACGATGGCTGGTCGGCGGCGGACGGTGCTCACGGGCGGCCGACGGACGTGAGGGAGCCGTGAGGGAGAGAGGGACGTCGGGAGAGAGGAGAGGGGGTGGTGGCCGAAACAAATGAGGGAGTGAGGAGAGAGAATGTGAGAGATTATAACAAAATTAAATAATGAGGTAAGTGGGGTTAGGTAATGGGGTAATTTGACCTTTGATGTGAACTTGATGTGATTGATTGACAACCTTGGAAATTGTGCCATGACGCGATTGATTTGATTGATTGATTGATGTGACATCTGGTTTGATGTGACATCTGATTTGACTTGCCTCGATTTGCGTGCCAAATGCACCGATCGGGTCCCGAGCGCGAACGAATTTTGGACTGGGTTTGGTGTCGGTCTATCGAATCTACTCTCAAAAATCCTAATTAGTCTCATTCTAAGGTCTGAGCATTTACCGGGGGCATTTCGGTAATTTTCTATTCACGTCTTGCTTCTCGACGTGCACCAGCTGTCTGACCTTCAGTCGACATTTCCGGAACTGACTTCATTTCTTCATTGTGTTTATCCTACTGATCCGATTGTCCATTGCCAGATTTCATTTTGTGGTCAATTTCACTAAATACCGACTCCGTCTCAGTCTCAGGCCAACGGGCGGCTGATTGGGAAAATTCCCAGATAGCGTTTCCCCTTCGGTTGGTCAGCTCAGGGTAGCTAATCCTGAGTGAGTGTCGACTAGAGTGTATTAATGAAGTATTTCCATTCATTTAGAGAGTCTGACAATTGGGTCGAATTTTCAGACTGTCACAATTCTTCCCTTCTTATAAAAATTTCGTCCTCGAAATTTACAATACACTAGTTCCTACTCCAAAATCAAGTTACAAACGGTCATTCAAACAGGTAAGGGTATTTCTTCTTCATGTCGTCTTCGTTTTCCCACGTGGCTCCTTCGGTTCCATGGTGTTCCCAGATGACCTTGACCAATGGAATCGTCTTGTTCCTAAGCACTTGTTCCTTGCGATCTTCAATCCTAACTGGCCTTTCCACGTAGGAGACGCGGTCGTCCATTTCAATGACTTCATGATCGAGTATATGGCCAGGGTCTGGCTCATACTTCCTCAGCATCGATACATGAAATACGTTGTGGATCTGCGACAAGTTCGGCGGCAGTGCCAGACGATAAGCCAGTGTCCCGATCTTCTCCAATATCTCGAATGGCCCAACGAATCTTGGACTCAGCTTCCCTTTCTTGCCAAACCGAGATAATCCTCGCATCGGCGACACCTTCAGGAAGACATGATCTCCAACTTGAAATTCCAATGGCTTACGCCTCTTGTCTGCATAGCTCTTCTGCCTACTCTGGGCGGTCCTCAGTCTATCTCTGATCACCTTGACAGTCTCTATTGACTGTTGGACCAATTCTGGGCCTGTTATACTCTTCTCACCAACTTCGTCCCAACAGATTGGTGTCCTGCAGGCCCTTCCATACAACGCTTCAAATGGCGCCATCTTGATACTCTGCTGGTAGCTATTATTGTAGGCGAATTCCACTAAATGCAGTTGCTCCTCCCAGCCACCTTTGAAATCTATGACACACGCTCTCAGCATGTCCTCCAGAGTCTGTATAGTCCTTTCTGACTGTCCATCAGTCTGAGGATGGTAAGCCGTACTGAACCTCAGCTCTGTTCCAAGGGCACCCTGCAGACTCTTCCAAAACGTGGCTGTGAAACGAGGGTCTCGATCCGACACGATACTTACTGGTACTCCATGCAGTCTCACAATCTGCCTCACATACAGTTCTGCCAGTTTCTCCAACGTAGAGTCCTTTCGCACTGCAATAAAATGTGCGGACTTGGTCAGTCGGTCCACTATCACCCAGATTGAGTCGTTTCCTCTCTGACTCCTTGGCAGTCCTATCACGAAATCCATGGTGATATGCTTCCATTTCCACTCTGGGATTTCCAACGGTTGCAATAGCCCTCCAGGCTTACAATGTTGCGCCTTCACCTGCTGACATGTCAAGCACTTGGCTACATGCTTAGCCACATCCACCTTCATTCCATTCCACCAGTAGTGCTGTCGCAGGTTCTGGTACATCTTCGTGCTTCCTGGGTGGATACTGTAGTTACTCCTGTGTGCCTCTGATAGAATTCTTTCCTTCAACTCTTCGTCGTTTGGCACACACAGACGTCCTCTAAACTTCACTATCCCGTCTTCAGTCACCTTGAAATCATCTTTCCTCTCTTCTGCATCCATCGTCACAATCTTCTGAACATCTGGGTCCGTAGTCTGCAACTCTTTAACCCTCAATTGAATCTCGGGTTCAATCTGCAGTGTGGCCATTAAGCTCGAGAGGCTTCCTACCTCAACCTTGAACTCAGAGTCTCTGATTTCCTCCAGCAACGTCCATTCTTTAACCATCATATGCGCGATGCTCGACTTTCGGCTCAGAGCATCCGCCACCTTATTCGCCTTTCCTGGATGGTAAAGAATATCACAGTCGTAGTCCTTCAGTAGCTCCATCCATCGACGTTGTCTCATGTTCAACTCCTTCTGCGAAAACAAATACTTCAGACTCTGGTGATCTGTGTATATCTGGAATTTCTCTCCCACTAGATAGTGTCTCCAAATCTTCAATGCGAACACTATGGCAGCCAACTCCAGGTCATGCGTCGGGTAATTCAGCTCATGTGGCCTCAGCTGTCGAGATGCATATGCTACTACTCGTCCATGTTGCATCAAAACACATCCTAGACCTCTTAGCGACGCATCGCTGTAAATCTCAAATCCTCCAGGTCCGGATGGGATGATCAACACTGGTGCAGAAGTCAGCCTATCCTTCAACTCCTGGAAACTTTCTTCACACTTTGCATTCCATTCAAACTTCGACTCCTTCTTTAACAGCTTTGTCATCGGAGCGGCTATCGCGGAAAACCCTTCCACGAAGCGTCGGTAATAGCCAGCCAATCCAAGGAAGCTTCTTATTTCAGTCACGGTTGTTGGCCTTGGCCATTTCTCTACAGCTTCAATCTTAGCTGGATCCACTGATATCCCTTCTCCTGATACAATGTGTCCAAGAAACGCCACTCTGTTCAGCCAGAACTCACACTTGCTGAACTTTGCATACAGTGAGTGCTCCCTTAACGTCTGCAGAACAACCCTCAAGTGTTCCTCGTGGTCCTCAGAATTCTTCGAGTACACCAGGATATCATCGATGAAGACTATCACGAATCGATCCAAAAACTTCTTGAACACTCTGTTCATCATATCCATGAATGCTGCTGGGGCATTTGTCAGCCCAAATGGCATGACTGTAAACTCGTAATGCCCATATCTGGTCCTAAAGGCAGTCTTCGGGATATCCTCTTTCTTGATCCTTAGCTGGTGATAACCTGTCCTTAGGTCTATCTTGGAGAATACACACGCTCCTTCCAGCTGATCAAACAAATCATCTATCCTTGGCAGAGGATACTTGTTCTTGATCGTCACTTGGTTCAGCTGCCTGTAATCTATACACAGCCTGAGTGATCCGTCCTTTTTCTTAACGAATAGCACCGGAGCTCCCCATGGCGAAGCACTGGGGCGGATAAATCCTTTATCCAGTAGCTCTTGCATCTGCACCTTTAGCTCTTTCAATTCAGATAGTGCCATCCTATACGGTGCTTTTGAGATTGGCTCAGTCCCAGGTGCCAACTCAATTACAAACTTCACTTCACGCTCTGGTGGCAAGCCAGGCAGTTCCTGAGGGAACACATCGGGGTATTCCCTTACCATAGGCACCTCTTCCAACTTCACTTCGGGGACAGACGAATCCGTCACTGATGCTAGGAATCCTAGGCAACCTTGATCCATCAGCTTGGTTGCTTCTAGCGCAGAAATCCAAGGAATTGAGGTCCCACCTCGATTTCCTTTAAACTCATACCCAGGCCCATCTACTGGGTTCAGCCTTATAGTACTCCTACTGCAGTCAATAACTGCTCCATGTCTAACCAACCATCCAGCCGACAATTACGTCGAAATCATATATGGGCAGGATAGCTAAGTCAATGGTGACATCCTAGATTTTCGACCCATTTTCGGAATTCATAAATTGAATGGATATACTTCATTAATACGCTCTAGTTAAGCCTCACTCGAGTCTATCAACTTGAGACGACCAACCGAAGGGGAATGGCTACCTAGGAAATTTCCTAAACAGCCGCCGTTGGTGCTGAGGAATTCGACGAGTCGTATTTAATGGATTCGGCCACGAAAGAATTTCTGATCCTGGACAATCGAATTTCTAAGATGTTACGTCAATGTAAGAAAGATAAGTTTCAGAAACATCGCCCGAAGGGCAGACAGCCGCTGGTGCAGTCGAAGAAGCAAGACGTGAAGAAAATTACCGAATGCCCCCGGTAAATGCTCAGTACCTTAGAATTTGATAAATTAGGATTTTTGAGAATAAATACGGTAGATCGAAACCCCATCCAGTCCGAGTTCGTTCGCGCTCAGGACTCGATCGGTGCATTTGGCACGCAAATCGAGAGGCAAGTCAAATCAAGTGTCAATCAATCAATGTCAATCAATCACATCAATCAAATCAATCAAATCATAGTGGCACAATTCCAAGACACAATCACATCAAGTCTCCCCTTCACATTCTTATCAAATTCACCTAACCCCACTAACTAATGATTTTCTTTTATTTTCCACCCATTAAACTTTATAATCTCTTCTCTCTCTCTACTCCTCAACATTTTTCGGCCAAATCCCTCTTCACTTCCTCTCTCCCGAAGCTATCCTCCTCCCGCGCGTCTTCTCGGCCTGCAGCGGAACAGCGACCGGACGGAAAACGGCCCGCTGGTCGAGTCGTCCGGGTCCCAAAGCGACTCCCCGTTTTCTCCACGCGACCGTAAGACAACGGGCTTCGAAGGTATGCAACAACCTCTTCCCAAGATCTTGACAGGGACCCCCTCCGAAATTTGACCAAACCATGACCCTGTGCTGTTCGGATCTTTCCAGCTGACCCTCAACTTCAAACGGCTGCCCACAAAAACTCAACCGTTGGATCGTCCTGAATTTTGGATATGTCGTAGCCCATCCGAGGTGAGTTCACAGAACTTGATTTCACTCCGATCCGACATCGTTTTGTTCATTTGTTCGTTTACATTTCGGTCGACGAAAACTGTTTTTACGGGACAGTTGTGCCTTGCTTTCTACGGCCACCATTCTGACCCGTGAGCCTAAAGAACACTATAAACATGTCTATCCTTGTTCTTCCAGCTTGCTATAGCCCCGGCTTGATCCTCGTCAGCCCCCGAAGCCGCCGCTTCTCGCCCTCTTGCCGTTGAACGCCCAAACGGGCACATCGAGTCTTCTGTCTTCATCCCGGTCCCTCCAAGGTAAGCTCCACTACTAATCTTGGTTTAGGTTAGTGGTAATGCATGTGGGATGTAATATTAAGGGCTGGTCATGGTGAGGTTATGAAGAGAATACATGCGCGATTAAGACTTAGGCTAATTAGATTGGTTAGGTGAATTGGCTTGTTGGGTAAACCATGAGCTCGACAACTTGGAGTGGACTGTAATTTGTGACTTATGGGCTGCAATTATGCAAATGAGTGATGTGGGCGTGAATGTTGTGGCCGTGTGATACTAGTGGGCCTCGGGACTAAATTTAGGGCTAAACTAACCTAATCCAAGCTATGGCCTAATCTAACTTATTGCGGCATCATGATGAACGAAAATCCAGCGTATAATCGGGCTTGGAAATGTTGGTTATGGGCTGAAATGATTGAGTTGGGCGAGTAACTAATGGGGCCGAAGAGTATATTTGGGCTTGGGAGTTTTAATTAAAGACAGAATGGCGGGCCCTAATGCAACTAATTGGCTTGGGACGAAAAACTAGTGGGCCTTAATGTGATGAAAATTTGGAATTATTGGGCCTAAATTATGACTTTAAATATGAAATATAAGGCCCCCAATAATATACATGGGCTTAGGATAACAAATGGGGCCCAAAATGGTCACAAATTGGGCTTAATAAGTTAAACTTTAAGAAATGGGCTTGGGCCCTATACGAATTTAATTATAATAATGGGCCCAAATTATACTTTTAATCTTAGAATTAACTCCGGGCCTAAGATTGTTAATGGGCCTTAGATACTAAGTGGGCCCAACTTAATTAATTAGACCCAACTTAATTTAATGAGCCAACTAGGTTAAAGGGCCTAACCCAATACATTAGACCTTGAACCTTAATGGGACCCAACTTGACTAATGGGCTTAAGCACTATAATGGCCGACATACCTTAGTAGACCTAATTACCTTGTGGGCCTTGGACCCAAGAATGGGACTTTAGGCCCAAACGTACTTGAATCACTAAATGAGCCTGCAACCAAGTTAAAAAAAGCCTAATACAACTACAAGCCGAGGGTCTGTAAATCACTGAATTATCGGTCGGTGGAGTTATTGACTCCCAGGGGACTAGCATGGGTGATTGGGTTTAGGCCGAGTTATTAAGGCCGCTGAGATGAGATTCCAATCGTTATGGGTTTGACCCGAGAATTAATATGGGATACTCTATTGAGCCTGTCTGGCTAGGGTTTGTGCGTGGGGCCTTGAGAACTCATATGGTCTGGTTTGATGAGCACAATGTTACTTTGATGATTTCTTGATGTGCTTGTGACTTGTGCTCATATACCATAGCATGCATGCTCTGTGTTTAAATTGCTGGTTGAACAATCATGGGGCCCCGCATTCATTGAGAGCATGGCAGGCGTCCAGAGATGATGACAAGAGAATGAGCCCCAGAGGCGTTGATACGCGGGGTAAGTGGAGGAAAAAGGGAGGCCAACGTAAGGCGTCCAAGCGCAGTGTGGTAATTGCCGATATGGCTGAGAAGTTGCCTGATGGGAGATGGAGAGAAAAGGGAGGCCAGCGTTATTAAGGGGCGGGAAAAGGTCCGAGACGCAGTGTGGCGTTTCGCCGTTGTGCACAAAGAATGAGCCATGGTGGGAATTGGAGCGATCGATGGGCACGATCCATTGGGATCCGTTATGGCCGGTTGAGGCTGAGTTTGACCATTGGATCCGATATGGCCGGTTGAGGCCCGAAACATTGCATATGGCATCTGATTGACATCTTTGTGCCCGTCTGAATGATGTGAACTGTATTACTATGAATTGCACATTGTTGTACGTTTGGGGTCTGGTACCGAGGAAATTGAGGAGTGTTCGGAACCTTTGGACCCTATACCTGAGTTACCGAGATCTAGGATACCGACCCCAGAGTATACACACTATCCTCCGCTAGGATTAGTGGTGAGCTTGCGAGTCTCGACCTCACTGGCGGTGGTGCCAATTTTCAACTGATCCCCAGATACTAACCAGTGATTGGATGCACTCCGAAACCTTATGGACTGACCTGAGTGAATCTGGTAAGACCGATGCCGTCCTCTCCAGAGATCGCAGCTAGGATCTAAGAGGAGCCCTCTTGGCAGAACAGAATTGGAGCTGGAGGTGGCGAGACAGAAACATAGATGTTCAGGCCCGGAAAAAATGGTTCAATTGGCTCCTGTTTCGTTTTCCGTAGTTTTACGCTAGAATTTTGAAATGGTTGTGTGATTAAAATTAATGCAAGAGATGTGGAACTGATGGACCATGGTTCGTCATATTTTGTTTGGAAATTATGACATTTGTAGTAGTCGTGTCGTAGCGTGTGGTTAATAAATTGAAATTAAGATGCGTAGGAAATCGAATGTTTTGTATGGTGTTATTTTTTGTTCCCGGTGGCGTTTTTGATGTTTGAGGGTGGTGGAAGGCGGGTAAATGAATTCGTTATTTGAAGTAATGTGCTTGGGCAGGAGCGCACAGAGAGATAATTTTTAGTTGCTTTAAGTTTTCTTGAGATAGACTAATTGGATCTCGAAGGATTCAGCGGTGTTTCGTA
>JAGVVM010000486.1:0-40485 GCA_019149425.1 Psidium friedrichsthalianum | reverse complement strand
TCGTCGTGTTTTGGTGTCCTTTAAAATTGCTGCACTAAATCGCTTTTTGGGTAGAATTCTACATTAATATCCGTGGAGATGTAAATCAATTTTTTGGGTAGAATCTATCGACTATAATCCTTACTAATTGCTTTTTCAACGTAAATTTCAAGACATATGAAATCGATTAAGATGTTTAGGGGCTCATTGCAGTTTTTCTAGCATATAAGTGCACGTCTATGAATTAATTAAAAGATTTAAAAACTGGCATTTTGAGTTCAACATAAAGATTGTCGTGCTCTATCAGTTCTTTACCCATTGACTGCACTGATATTCATGGGTCCTTGGCCTTCTGGACTTTCTGGATCGGAATTAATAGAACGTGAGAACGAGAGAGCTTAGAGCCCAAGACGTACTCAAAACCCATCCTATTCATTCCATTTTGAAAACTTCCTTTTGACATTATCAATTAGGTTATGAGTGTGTTATAGTACGAAAATTATCGTAAAAGGGGGAATGTAGATGTGAAATTGTTTGAAAGACAATACGCTTGGTTCATTTCAATGCCAAAATCAAAATTCCCAAAGGACCCGGCAAGGCCTGACCATTTCAATTTCTTTTTAAATAATAAGCATACTTTAATCTTCAACGTTTCTAAATACACTAGAAATTAAAAAAAGGGAGACCGGGCGTGAACATAGATAAGAGAAGAAGGAATAGGACATATTGGATGGTTATCTAAAGCCCAAAATCAGAACTCGTAACGCAACCAAATTGTCAGAGAGTTGCTTAAATTTTATCTCATTCGTTCGATTGTCCCTAACAAATTGCCAACTACTCTTCTTCTTTTTCTTTTTTGTCGATCTACACTACCACCCTTAAAATATGCTTTTTCAACATAAATTTTAGACATCGATGAATCGATTCCCATGTTAGGTTTCCCGTTGGATTGTCTTTTTACATATGCGCCCCCGATCCGAATGTACTTAATTAATGACTTAAAACTTGATTATGATTTATCCATAATATTGAGCCCCCTTCCATTTTTTTTTTTTTTTTGAGTGTCATCCATGACATGACAAACCATATTCCATGGGACGTTGGCCTTGCTTGACCTTACTTTGGCCTGATTGGGACCGAAAGCTTGTTAAAGTAAGGGAGGGAGGAGACTGAAGTCAAGAGTTTTAACCCATCTTCTCCATTCCATTTTAAGCATTTGCCTTGAAATTTCAAATAGATGGATGTCGTTATATTACCAAAATTATTAAAAAAAAATGAAAGAGATATAGTAGGATGTGAAATATATGTAAAAGACAGAATACGCTTGTTCATCTCAAAGCCATAACAAATGCATAAAGGGACACAGCGCCGACCATTTCAATTTCTTCTTAAAATAATAAATACTCTAATTTTCAAACCATTTATAAAACGCAGCACAAAATTAAAAGAGAGGGGTGCAAAATAAAGTGAAATAGGAGCATATGGTTCATCTAAAAGCCATATCAGAACAACAACAACAAAAATTGTCAGACCGTCGCTTAAAACTTTTACTTCAAATTGTTCGAGTGTCACTTAAAAATTGCTACACTACATAGTCTTTTTTTTTTTGTCAATCTAAACTACATCCTAAAATGTGTTTTTTCAATGATGAATTTTAGGAGATATTTGAAGCGATTAAGATGTTAGGGGTTCAATTGCATGTTTTTACATAAAAACACACATCCCATGGAATTAATTAAAAAATTTAAACTCGATTTGATTTTGGACATAGTGGTTGTGCCCAATCATTTACTTTCATCCATCGACTACACCGATGTGCAATGGGTCTTAGCTTTCTTGGACTGACTAGACCAACACCTCAGATAAAATGAAAAGGGGCGAAGAGAGACTGAAACGCCAAGAAATACCAGATTTTGATATTTTTAGCAGGATTGGTGTTGGTGACCCTTGGCTTCCTTATTCTTTTGCTTTTCTCATCCTTTTCCTTGTCATCATTGGATCTCTTCCTATCTTTCTGGGGCCTCCTGGAAGCTTTTTGAACGCTGGAGGCAATAAAGACTCTTCACTAGTCCCTGGCCACATTTTTCTTCCATTCAAGGTAGGTAATGCAAATTTGTAACAACACTCGTATGTAGCTTTCTTGAAACAATCAACTACAAAATCATTAAGTTATGCTTCATGAAGTTGATGCAACGAGATAGCATGGTATCCCCATATATCCCACTGTCTACGAGCATATGTTTAAAATACAGGGGAAAAAGAGGTAGGTCAAGAAAACATCCAAAGCAACCAACATTGAAGCAGCAGCATCTAACAAACAAAGTAAAAAGTACCGCAGCTGGCATCTGTAAGTGCACAATCAAATATTATGAGATCTGAGAAGGGGATGGTAAGGAGTTGCGTCCTTCTTTATTTTTAGAATAATTTATGTAGAATTGCAACAAGTTGTGCAGCATGTTGTTTAAAGTTCTTTATGAAAGCGGCAATTTACTTTGTCATTGGTAAGGAGGTTATTGAAGACAAACCCCTCCTTTAATGTAAACAATACATACTGGGCATGAATAAGAGAAGACATGATTGTCCAAATTGTTCAATTTGCTATATTATTGGCTGTAATGTTTTGAGCTTTCATCATCTATAATTCATATGGTTTTTGATAGCGCCAAGTAAAATGTTGATATGTTTGTCTTCTTATAGGTTCTACAAGGATATGGATTTATGTACCAAACCACTGGAAATTCATATCTAAGGTGAACATCTTTTTTAAGGATATTTTAACCACCGTGATTAGCATAATAAATTATTTTTTTCCCTCAATTTCAAATGCTTGGCAGAAACATAGTACAAGAAATTCGTCGAGGTGGTGCAAATCATACATGATATTTCTAGCCAAATTTCTAGAAACAATCTCAAATGAAGCAAGGCAATGAATCTAGAGGAAGATTTGGATGTCTGGTGTCAAGCTTATTTTGTAAAGCTTGTTCAAGTCAAGTATATATTGAACTTTTTTTGGATGGTTGAGATATAGAACATGCTTTTGGACCTTTGTTGTCTGGTATAGACTATGCTCTTTTTGGCTTGTTGGCTGGTTGGATGTCAGATGCAAAGGTTTATTTTGTAAAGCTTGTTCGAATATATAGAACATTCTTTTGGATGTTGAGTGGTAAAGGCTATTTTGTAAGCTTGTTCAAGTATGTAGAATAAGCTTTTGGACCTCCAGTGGAGGCTGATGCCTTTTATTTGGTTGTTTGAAAAGTGGGATTGTTTCCATCTTGAGATCAAGTTTATGCTTTTTCGCATTTGCCCATGATGGCTTTGTGACTTTAAACTTCAAACGAAGGTAAATTTTACAAATGATAATCACACTTTGGTGCACTTCTTTTTTCGATTGAACACTTGGGTGCACTTGAAAACAATCAACATGCAAAAAAAAAAACATCCAAGATATATATGCTAAAGAAAATAAAAAAAAAAGTCACAAATGATCGCAAAGTGCAAAAAAGAGAGTGCAAGGCACATTGCCTTAAAGATTTTAGAGGCGATGTTAGAGAATTTTGGAGAATATACTTAGAGAAATTTGGTGACTTGAAATAATTAGTTTGGATAAACTTGTTACATATGTACTAGTTTGGAGTAAACTTGTCATAGATGTACCGATTTTAGGTAAATTTGTCACAAGTGTACTAATTTGGATTTTTCGTTATATCAACCCATGAGATTTCACATAAACTTAGTCCACATCACTGTAGGAAGTCAAATGTGTCATTCCACATCAGCAAAATTAATAGTGAAATTTTATGGAAGTTAACAGAGGGTAGATTTGTCACAGGTGTATCAATTTTGGGTTTTTCGTGGTCAAAAAATTAGTTTATGGTAATTTTGTCACGGTTTTGCTAGTTCGGGTTTTTTTTTTATGGTGTTAACCATTAAAATAAACTGGATAGCAAGTCAGATGGGCCTCTGAGCATAATATGTTCCATAATGTTTGAGGTGACTTAAAAAACCAATTACACGGCAGGGCATTAATTCGATGGGATTAACGACCCAATCCACTGCTCGGTTGGCCTCTCTTGTATGATGAATCCGGAGTCTTAAAATCCCACAACAAAGCTTGCACTTAGAGATAAAAGGAAGCATATCCCACGGTGGCTTATCGGTTGTTGTGATCCATGCGGAAGCTTTCAAGACAAGCTATCTAACTCCATTTAATAAAAAATTGTAGCATTTAAATTCTTATTACCCTTCTAACTGGAAAAGAAATAAAATAAGAGTAAACACGTATTTTTACAATGTGTTTAGACACGTTTTGATGAAACTATGTACACGTTTTAGGCACATCAACATGAAAGTTTTCAGGTATTTAGACATACTTAAATACAACTGATCACATTTTTAAATATTTATACGGCATAACTCATTCTCAAATGTGCTCAGCTTGTAGTATAGTGAAATTTATTCAATTATGCATTATTGTTCGAATTTCAAACTTGTGACTAAGAAACATGATGTGTTCAATAGTCATATCATGGAACGGAAAGATTACAAAGCAAGACAATTATGACATAAAAATAAGAATTGCATACCCAACCTTACTTCGTCGTCGAATTTTTCCGACAAAGTTCTTGCCCCATCTCATTGTCTTCCTCCCCTCAAAACATCTTAAAGTACGCATGCCCTCAAAATTCACGTCTTAAATTTCCCCACATTTATCAGTTTTACCTTTGTGTTTGACACCAAATAATCATGGCCAAAGTTCTCCACTCAGCACTCTTCTCTTCAATCATTCTTCTAGGCACGTCGCCGCTTCTTATTCTTCACAATTGCCACCAGCCCCGTTAGCTGTGGCGAACCACTAGGATCAACCATGCAAAACCCCGCTAGCCCTATTATCTATGTAGAATCAATGGGATCAACCACGCAAACCCCGTCAGCTCCGTCGCCAAGTGCATTTTTTCGCGGGTATAAGGAAAGAATGAGAAGTCCAGAATTCGATGAACAAGATTAAGACGAATGGCTTCTTAAGTGGACTCGATGGGAAGCAAAAGGTAGAGATGGTGCTTATGGTATTGGGTGGGTCTGGCCCTTCAGTTTGTGGAAGGTGGGTGTTGTATGAGGAAGTTTGACCAGTGAGCTCAAGGAGGAGGACGTTAGGGTCTCTGTTTAGCCTGTAAGTTATGGATGGGATAAGCATGGTATTCCAATAAAATTCCTTAATTATATAAACAAATTTGTTGTAACATATCAGGTATATAGTCTTTGTGTTCCTTCGGTTTATTTGTTTTTGTCTACGACCGGGCAGTGATTAGAAATGATCATATTTTTAAATCACGATTAATCGCTCTTAACAAACATTTTTAGGGGAATTCTCTAACATTTTCCTATTCGCAATTCTTTACATGAGATTTTTTTTTGTTTGTAATTTTCTCTTAAGTTCTTTATGCTCCTAAACACCAATCATCAACTAATGAAATATTATGGGAGAATGACAAAAATAGTCCATGAACTTTGGCCTAATATATAATGTGATCCATAAACTTTTAATTTGTTCGACGTGGTTCCTGAACTTTAGGCAAATGCGCAATGCCGTCCCTAAACTTGTAATTTATTCAATTTGGTCCTTAGACTTTTAATACATGTTTAAGTTAGCCACCAAAATATAAGAATGTTCAATATCATGCTTCCATTAATTCAAGTTCAAGGATAACATTGAACACTTTCATATAATTGATGCACTAGATTAAACATGTATCAAAAGTTCATGAATCATATTGGACAAAATTACTCCATTTGTGCCAATTCCATCCGAGTAACACGAGGGAGAGATCTCCTCTGTATCGTTCCAATTTTCCCATCCCCTCTCTCTCAGAAATGAGAGTCCCCTCTCTCGCCAGTGAGAGTACTCCCCATCAATCGCTGATAGCTTCACCCTGGATCCCTATCCTACCTGAGTTTCCCTGCCCCACTATTTCCCCCCCCCCCCCCCTTTTTGCCCTCTCCTCTCATGACATTCTGAAATTCGACCCTTTTTCCAGAATTTGAATACATAATGGTTATTTCATGGAGGCGTTATAAATGAATCTCACTTGGAGCGCTACTCTGAGATGACTAACCAAAAGGGAAAGGCTAATTAGGAATATAAGCACATGGACCAAATGGTCGATACGCGTGACTCCTAAAAGCCACCCGTTAGTTTGAGAATTTATTTAAAGCTATCGTCCTATGAATGAGGCCGCGAATTGAATTTCAAAATAGGACAATCGACTCTCATGAGAGTTACAAAGGTTGAAATCGAATGTCGCCTCGAAAGGCGTGAATTGACAACGTGGCATTGGAATGCCTAGAGAAAAGAGAAAAATTGAAAATTGCTATCTCGCTCCTGTCTTATGCTAGAATCTATGGCTAGAGAGTGTTAGTAATTTTAGCGAGGTTAGAAAATTTGTTCGGTGGCATTCCGAGTTATTTTTCGATCGCGATTGAGCCAAATCAGCACCGATTGAACCTTTACCGGTCCTGAAATTTCATGAATTTCGAGAAATGTCTCGTCATCATCTTTTGACCATTTTGACCAGCTTTGACCGAAAATAATTGATGCCCAAGCTTTATCAGTCCAAATTTCACTGATAGTCCAAAAATCAGTCGATTCGTTCAGTTTTAAACTACTTTCAGTAAATAGTAATTTTTAATAATTGCCCTTAGAGATAATATCTGCTCTCTCTCTCTCTTTCATGATTATCACCAGAACATTCTCTCTCATCTTTTTCTAAATTTTCGGATTTCTCTCTCTCTCCCTACTGAATTCTAGTTTTCTGCCACCAATTTCGATCGGCCACCGACGGAAATCTAACCGTTGGATTTTCGTGATTTTTGGATATGTTGTACTCCTATCCGAGGTGAGTTCACAAAACTTTGAATCACTTCGATCCAAGGTCGTTTGACCTTCCAAATTTGCTTCGCCGTTTCGGTCGACGAACTAGTTTTCTGTTACCCGAATTTGAGATAGAGCTCATGTTGATATATGTTGACCCCAGCGACCCCTAGAGCTCATTTTCATGTGAAAATATTGATTTTCAGCTTGAAAACTACCCCATTCAGCCCTTGATCAGCCCTGGTTTGAACGAAATCCACCGAAATTCGTCGTGCTTTTTCGGTTGCCGCCGTGCGCCGCCTCTTCCACCGCTTTCTCAGCTCCGTTTTAGCCTCGATTAGGTAAGTTAAACCTCTATTTCTCGATTAGAATATTGTACATGCCATGGACTAGCTCTAGGGTCCGATTCGAGGTATATCGGTTTAGGAAAAATTGCCGAAATTGGCGTATTTATGCAAATCGATTCTGTGATGTGGCTGTAGTATATTATTTGGGCTTGGTATGTTGCTGTCTTGACTTGATATAGGCTTTTTGTGGTGATTGATGTGGGTCCCGCGAGGTTCCGGTACCGAAAAATGGATTTTTGGGAGATTTAGTCCAAAAACGGGCCAAATAATATTTTGAAATTACTGTTCACGAACCTTTGAATACTTTTCATGCGCTGTCCAATTTAATTTTGATTTGAAAGTGAATTTTTATGGGTCCCATGTGGTTCGAGTACCGAAAAATGGGTTTATAGAGCGTTTTATACAAAACCGGGCCCGGGCAATATTTTATGTTATTATTTCAAATATTTGGGACCCGTGTTCGTATTCAAAATAATATTTGAAGATTACCCATGTATACTTAAAATTAATTATTTGATCATTTGGGGTCCCACGTGAGAAATTGGGCATTTTTTATAAAATTGGGCACTTAAAAGAGATTGATTGGTTTGGCCATTGTGTCGGCCATGTGAGTTGAAATATTTGGGTAATGTTTTAAATTTTGGCCTAACGTACTTGGCCAAGGTTTTTACCCAACTGAAATTGGCATTGTTTCATAAGTCCGATTGAATATTTGGATTTGTATTTGAAATATAGCCTAACGTACTTGGCCGATGATTTCTATCCAAATGAATTTAAAGGATTTTATTGTCTGAAAGGGGAGTGCGACAATTTGGGTTCGCAAAATTAGTTGATTGGCTTGGTCATTTGATCGAAAATGTAGATTGAATATTTAGACTTGCATTTGAAATGTGGCCTAACGTACTTGGCCGATGATTTCTGTCCAAATGAATTTAAAGGGATTTTACTACCTGAAAGGCGAATGTGACGGTTTTCGCATGTTTGATTACATATCATTGTGATTTGGCGTAAAATGTAGCCATGAAGTCACCTGGTGTAAAATGTAGCCTCAGAAGCGGAAAATGTAGCCTCGTGCACCCTGATGCATTTGACGCAGGGTAGCTGCAGTGATAAGGTATCAACCTAAGACATCCCATACGCGAGTTGAGGTACAGACCTGAAGCATCCACGACGCGGGTCGGACCTGATGCGCTTATATGACGCGGGTCAAATTAGAGGCGAAAAACGTAGTCTCGTGCGCCCTGTTACGTTCGACATGGGGTAACTGTAGTGATAAGGTGCCAACCTGAGGCATTCCATACGCGAGTTGAGGCACGGACCCGATGCGTACGATATGCGGGTCCAACCTGATGCGCCTATATGACGCATGTCAAATTTGCTATTAAGCCGAGGCTTATGATTGAGCCTGCATGCATATATTTTTGTATTGATTGTCTTGGATTAGACTTGTTTAGTTTATAACTTGGCCATTTGTGGCGAACCATTAGTTAAGTGTTTTATATAATATTTTGATTTTATGGTCTTAGATTAGACCTGAGCTATCTTTTTTTTTTATATAAATGGCAATTTATGGCGAGTTTTCATTTGGGCGTTGCCCTTAATTTTGGCCCTACAATTTAAAAATTGACTCTGTGGTTTGATTGCCTGGATGAGGCGTGGAGTTGGGTCTAAGGGTGTTTGGTATTCTAAGAAGGGATTTAGAGGTTAGCTTGCTGAGATTTGTTCTCATAGGTGATTACCCTTATTTTTCAGACCCCATCCCTAGCAGTGAATATAATACGGGTAAGACAGAGGATCCTGAAAGAAAATGATCTAGAGACTAGTCTTTCCCTGGACCAGATGGTGGGATGGAAAATGACGAGTTGCATTGCCCTTTATATGGTTTACTCGCCATTGGAATCGAGAAACTTGCCGACCTAAGTCCTTTTGTTGTAAAGATAGAGCAATGGGTTGTAATGATGTGACGAAAACTTTAAATTTGTATATGACATCATCTTGACAATTGTATGAAAAGGGCATGTAATATAAAGGTTTAGATTTGACATACTTAATTGGTCCGTCTCTCTCTACCCTTTTATGTGTATGAGTTAGAGGAGCTCGCTTCCGTTATTACAAGAACTCTGAGGGCGTTTGGTTACGACGAGTTTCCTGGGTCCTCGTTATTGTTGACCATTCTACTATACAGGTATGACAAGGATGTCGCGTGGCTCGTGGGTTCGGGGCGTGACACCTCTTGTAATCATCCCTCTCCGATTTGTCTCTTTCCCCTTATGAAACCCTAGCCTCAGCTGTTGCCCCTTCTCTTCTTTCACTTTTCATCCTTCGATCCTCTACCACAATCTTCCCCAACAAACCCGGCTATTTCCCCGCAAAAAATAAATAAATAAAACTACCCAAAACCCTAATCTTCTTACCCTGTAGAGCTCCCTCCATTCTTGGAACTTGGGGATCCACAAGCATCTGCTACAAGTGCCTCATCCAAAGGCTAGCCTAGCTAGTTGTTTTCAAAGTAAGTATCCAGCTCCCCCTTGCTCTCCCATTTCCCTCGCTAGCCTCCCCCCGCCAAAAAACACATAGTCAGTCTCATGGAGGAAGAAACAACAAAAGAGAAAACTTGCTACCCTATGCAAGAAAATGGGTGTTCTATGGTCTGATAACTCCATAGCCAAAGTCAGAGAGGACATCCCAGAGGATAAATGGAAGAAATGCAACCTTACCTTGCTCGGTAAACTCCACTCCAAGCCAAATGTTAACTTCCAAGCTTTCCTTTCCACAATGAAAAAAGCTTGGAAGACTGAAGAGGTCGTGGCAAACCAACCCCAAAATGGCATCTTCATGTTCACTTTCAGCTCGAAAAACACCAAAAAACGTGTCCTTGAAGACAGCACTTGGTCTTTCTCCGGTAGCCTCCTCATTCTGCAGCAGCTTCAATCAAAACTTCCCATCCACAGCCACACCTTCAACCATTGCCCGTTCTAGGTTCAAGTCCACGGACTTTCCCTTATCAGAATTTCAGAAAACACTATCCAGGAAGTTGCATCCAAGATAGGGAAAGTGCTTGAAATAAAAATCTCAGCTAAAGAAGGCAGTCTATGCAAAGTAAGAAGAGCTAGGGTCCTGCTGAACCTATCTAAACCTCTTCTCTCCAGAATGATTGTAAACTTCGAGGATGACCAACTTTGGGTGGATTTTATGTATGAATGTCTACCCCTCTTCTGCTACTCTTGTGGTAAGATAGGTCATTTCACTACAAACTGCCCGGAAGTGCCCTACAACAAAGCGGAAAAAAAGGAAGTAAGAGACGGCAACTTTGGCTATTGGCTCAAGGCTGAAGCACATGAACCTAGCCCCTTCTGGAACTTGTTCTATGGAGACGGCTACTTGGATGAAGAAGAAGATGTACCTGAGACTTAGAACCAATAAACTAGCCAAGAGGAAGCCATTCCTACTAAGGTTGTCCACTCAGACCCCAAGTTGCAGAAAGGGTTGAGATAAAGGGGCAAAACCGAGAGGGAAAAGAACAGAACTACGAATGGCAAAAGACAGCAAGGGTCCCTCATTCTCCTCTCAGACTCCCCATGGACAGAACAAATGCCAAACAGGACCATAGAATACTCTATCAATGAGAGGAAAAAGTCAAAAGCTCCTGTTGCCAAGAAATGAAGAGAAGCCCTCACATTAGGGAAGATAACCAGAATTTGATAGATATGCAGCTGCATGACACTCCTATTAACATAGACAAAGGCTCAGAAAAATGGGCTCTAGTGGCTAGCCCTAATAAGCCACCGGAGTATATATGAAGGTATTGAGCTAGAATTGTCAGGTTCTGGGTTCTACCTTGACATTCCAGCATCTTAGAGCCATAGTGGCTCAAGAAAGGCCCATTCTGGTATTTCTAATGGAAACAAAGAATAGAAGCTATTTCGTGGACAAAATAAGGAAGAAACTGAACTTCCAGCACCCGGCCATTGTCAACCGACTGGTTTAGCTGGAGGCCTAGTCGCCATGTGGGATGAGTAGATTGTGGTGGGGGTAGAAAACCTCACAGAAAATTACATAGATCTTACATGCAAGGAGAGCCCTATTAGTTAAGCCATGAGGATAACCCTGCTTCATGCTCCAACTGACTATCAAGATAGGCTGTCCCTCTGGAACAAGCTCCGGCTGCTTCACTCTATCAATCGACTCCCTTGGGTCTATATCGGAGACTTTAATGACGTCACGTATAACTGGGAGAAAACAGGAAAAAGAGAGGCTACTTATCATAAAATGGCTGCCTTCCGAGACATGCTAAGCGAATGTGCTCTAATGGATATGGAATCCAAAGGATGTGCATATACGTGGGCAAACAACAGAGATGGTGTAAAACTAATCAAAGAAAGATTGGATAGAGCTGTATACAGTATGGAATAGAGAGTCCTATTTCCTGAAGCTGACGTTATTGCCCTACCAGCAGTAGGCTCTGACCGCAGCCCCCTGCTTCTAAATTTGAGACCACCTCCTCCTAAAAGGAAGAAAGAATTTCACTTCGAGGATTATTGGTTGGATGACCCTAAGTGCAAGGAAATAGTTTAAGAGGCTTGGCCTGACAAGGAGACACCGAATCTAGTTTTATTGGTAAGACCAGGAGAGTTGTTACTGCCCTAACAAAATGGAGCAAAAGCAATTTTTCTAATGCCCATAAACAGATTGAATTCCTAATGAGTATGCTTACTCGGGATACAAATCGCCCAGAAGGAAGAGGAGATAAGGAGACCAGTAAGGCAATAAAAGAACAATTAGAAATACTTTGGAGACAAGAGGAAATGTACTGGAGTAAGCGATCCAGGATTAGTTGGTTGAAATGGGACAATAGAAACACTAAATACTTTCACGCCACTACTATCCAAAGGAGGCAAAGAAACAGAATTTCTATATTGAAAGTGGCCGATGACAGCTGGTGTCGAGACCCTCCGACCGTCAAGACTCATATCAACTCTTTCTTCCAATCTCTCTACTCAATCGTATGACCAAGAAACCTACAACCGGTCTTGGATCAATGCCCACAACTAGCTAATGAGCAAATGAATGAGGCCTTAATGAGGGAAGTATCAATGGCAGAAATCAAGGAAGCTGTCTTTAGTATGGGAACTACTAAGGCCCGGGATCGGATGGGCTGAATGGTCAATTCTACCAGCACAACTGGCCAGACCTACAAGAAGATATATTTAAGCTAGTGGACTGCTTCTTCTCCACTGGTTTTTTCGACCCCTCTTTGAACCATACTCACATAGTGCTCACGCCTAAGATTGCTAACCTCGACAATATTGCTCAGTACAGACCGATCAGCCTTTGCAACTTCAGTTACAAGATCATCTCCAAGGTTTTATCCAATCGCCTCAAACCTTGGCTCCTGGGACTTATCTCTATGGAACAAAGTGCTTTTGTCAAAGGAAGATTAATCCAAGACAACACACTAATTGTGCAAGAAGTCCTACACCAGTTATGTATCAGAAAAGGGTGAGAAAATTCCAAGTTGTCTTGAAACTCAACATGAAGAAAGCCTTTGATAGAGTGGAATGGGATTTTCTCCTAATCACAATGAGGAAAATGGGTTTATGCAAAAAAAAAAAAAATGGATTCAGCTAGTAAATCACTGCATTTCTACGGTCTCTTATAATGTCAGAGTCAATGGCGAATCCCTTCAAGAATTTCAACCTTCAAGAGGCATTAGGCAAAGAGATCCTCTATCACCCTACCTCTTTATTATCATAGCGAATGCCCTCTCCTCTTCGATAAACAAAGCTGTAGCAGATGGGGGAATTAAGGGAATAAAGCTCAATCGATGGTGCCCAACCCTCTCCCACCTAATGTTTGCCCACGATGCTATCTTTTTCCTAAATGGAACAGTGCTAGAATGCCAAAACTTGGCTAATATCTTGAACCAATACTGCTTTGCCTCTAGTCAAGATAAAAACCTAAACAAGTCTGGCATTTTCTTCAGTAAAAACTGCCCTGAGCAACTAAAGAGAAACATGGCAGATGAGCTGCATATCCCCATCATAGAAAAAACGAGCAAATATTTGGGCTTACCCTCTGACTGGGGACAAACTAGAAAGCAAACATTTGCGTGGGTCCTCGCAAGGGTTAACCAAAAGCTCGAAGGTTGGAAGGAAAGGCTATTGTCTAAAGTTGGCAAGGAGATACTCATTAAAACAGTGGTCCAAGCTCTCCCTCAGTATGCTATGTCAACTTTTAAACTCCCAATCTCAATTTGCAAGGCTATAGAGCAAAAAATAGCTACCTTCTGGTGGAAGCAGAGATCGGACAAGGCGGGAATTCACTAGAAGAAATGGGATTATCTGAAGAAAGGAAAGATAAGGGTGGCCTTGGGTTCAAAGACCTCATTGCCTTTAACAAAGCAATGCTGGGCAAGCAAGTATAGCGTCTTATTCAAGCACCTAATACTCTATGGAGTCAATTGATGAAGGGTCTATACTACCCGAATGGATCTTTCTGGAATGCTAATAAGGGTCGCTGCCCCTCTTGGGGGTGGCAAATCATGTTGGTGGGTAAGGACTCAATAGCAGCTGACTCTCGTTGGAAGGTAGGGGACGGCGGATTAATCAACATGAGAGAAGATGTTTGGCTCCCTATAGGGAAGATTGGTGGGCCGGCAAACAAAAACGACCCCTGTCAAGTGAAGAACCTAATTATCGAGGAGACTCATCAATGGGACTCTACGCTAATATCCAACATCTTCGATGAAAAGATAGCGACTGAGATACTAGCTATCCCATTATGCTAGAATCCTCAGGACGATAGAATCATCTGGACAAGAAACAAAAACGGCAACTACTCAGTAAAAGGAGGCTACAATAGGCTTCGCGAGCAGACTATACAGCAGAACACAGCACAAGCTTCCTCCTCACACCACCCCCCAGACGCCTGTGGATTAAAACATGGCGTATGAACTCCTATCCAAAGATCAAGTTTTTTCTATGGACGCCTACAATAACGCCTTACCCACCATGGAAAACATCCACAGAAGAAAGCTAGTATCGGATCCACTCTGCCCCCTTTGTCGCCTAGTCCCAGAATCAACAGAACATATGCTCCTCCTATGTAGCTGGACAAAGCAAATCTGGGTTGATCAGTGCTTAAATATCACAACAACCCAACCAAAATCACCAGACTCGATACCTGGATTCTTAGCCACTCATCCACCAAGACTCCCCCCTCCAGCTCACTCCCGGTGCTACCCCTCCTGGCTAACGTCCTCTGGCTGATTTGGAAGGCCAAGAATGAAGCCATATTCCAAAGATGCAAGCTAAGCCCCTCGAGTATCATAGAAGCAACGGAAAATCTGTTTAAGTCCTTCGCAAGATGGAACCCTAGCAAGAAATCACAGCAAGACAAAAACCCCTTACCTGCTCACTAGATCCCCCCTCCCGTGACCTGCTCAAAATTGAACGTTGACGCCTCTTAGTGCAACGAATCCTTGGAAGCTGCGGCTGCCGGGATCCAACGAGACCATCATGGATCTATCCTCTCCGGCTTTACCTTGAGCTTCAAAGCACCGTCCATCCAAGCCGCCGAAACCCTCGCGGTCAAAGAAGGTTTGTGAAGCCTCAAGAAAAAGAGCGTTCAGAGAAAGGAGATTTGCATATCTTTCTTGAGTCTGATAGTTTGTCCGCTTGTGACTAGATTTTAGGCTGCACAGATCCTCCTTGGCCTGCAATACACATCGTGGAGGATTGCAAATCCCTGTTGGCCCAGCTAAAAATAGTGTCGTTGTCCTTCTGCCCTAAGTCCGCTAACTTTGTCGTGGATTGGGTCACTCGGCCCAAAGAGCGAAATCTCTGAGCCCGAACTGGCTTTCTAAGCCTCCTACTCTGTTATCTTCTTTATTATGTTTAGACTTTGATGCTCCATGTAATTTTGTCCCGAACTTTTAATATCAATCTCGCATTTTCTGACAAAAAAAAAATATTGAATAAATTAAAAATTCAGAGATTACATTGTACATTAAGTAAAATTCTAGGGAGTATTTGTTTTATCTTTCGTAATAATTTCTTTTTGTCATGCTTTTTTATTGCTTCACGTGGATCTTGATCGAGATGGTATTTTTATTGTTAATTCAATTTAATTTATTTTGTTACCGTAACTGTTTGCCTATAAATCCACCTATGTATACTTACATAGCCTATCCCAAGCCAAGGTAAAGGAGGATGGTTGGCGTCAGGCATAACGAGCCGGCCGTAAAAAAAGAGCTATCTCTTATGAGATGAATCCTTAGATTTTTCATTAGAGCGTACCCTTCTTAGCGACCCGTGCATCAACGCCCGGGTATAGCGAAAAAATGGGCAAGGGTCCTTGTGTCACGCCCTGAACCTGGCGAGCCATGCGACATCCCTATTACTTGTACAATCGATTGGATATCAAGAACGACCGGGCCCAGGATACTCGTCGTCATCCAAACGACCTTAGAGTTCCTGTAGCAATGGAAACGAAACCTAACCATACATGCATACACAAAGATAGAAAATAGAGAGACAATACACTACAGCGAACTCGCTTTTCCATTTTACTTTCTTATATAAAGACAGTGTTCCTGTACAAACCAAACTTTACTGCCTTCCCTAAGATCTCACTCAAACACATTTATAAAGGAGATGTCACACTTCAAAATTTCTCGATCCCTCATAACAGCCCGCTGCTAGACCTCTGATCAAAAGGGCCACTGGTCTGCAACATCATCTCACAATCCAGTCAGTCTATTTACAAACCTGCCTATACAACCCAAAAAGAGGACATAGCCTCCCACTCTACTCGTCATCGTCATCCGTCCCATTATTGGTAGTTCCACTCCACTCAAAAGACGGGGCCTCCTCAGGGTCAGTTTCTCCAGACGAACGAGGGATGGTTCCTGGCTATTCTCCGGCGAACCTTCAATTACCATTGGAGCACTACCCTCAGAGTGCCCAACTGACCCTTCCTCTTCAGCACCCAGCGCCTCGCCTTCGTCCGAAATATCTCTTGCCGGATCCCATGGTGCCAGATACTGCAATGGAACCTCAAAACCCCGCAATGGTCCTTGCAGCATATCTCCTCTCCGGTACATCCAGGCTATATACAAATGACGTTTGCTAGGGCATGTGTCATATGTCTACGAAAACAGTAGTCTTATATCTTACAAAAACACCTCCACGAGCATCAGGATCCGAGAACGATTATGTCCCAGTATCCATGTCCATTGGGATCCCTTGCCTAACTGGGATAGCATTCATTTTGGTGAATGGGGTTCTGAAAATGGGGGAAATCACCCATGAGAACTAATCTCAGCAAGCGTACCCTAAATCCCTCTTAGGATACCAAATATCCCCAGACCCAACTCAATAAGCAATCACAAGTAATCACAAGCACAGATAGTCAACCAGTCTCACAAAGCAGAGAACGACAACAACAGATTATTGCCCTCGTGGGCCAAGAACACAAATAAAACAGTCTCAATTCCAACTAACAAGTTTAAATGCATGTGCATGCCATTTTTTTTTTCAGTCCCAACTCTTGGCTCATCGCCAATACCCTGAACTTCAAAGGGTATTGGCGATGGATGCAGCAAGAGAAAGTCTGGTTCCAAGTCGTGGAAGATGGGATTTTGAAGTTTGTGGACGGTTCTGCGTACCAAATGATGCTAAAATAAAGAAGCTATTCTATCTGAGGCTCCTGGAAGCAGTTATAGCATCCACCCTGGTAGCACAAGATATATCGAACCTGCGTCAACACTATTGGTGGAATGGAATGAAAATGGATGTAGCCCAGTAATGTGGCTAAGTGTTTGACGTGTCAGCAAGTGACAGCTCAGCATTATGAGCCTGGCGGATTGCTTCAGCCGTTAGAAATCCCTGAATGGAAATGGAACATGTCTCAATGGATTTCGTGACGGGATTAACTGAGGAGTCAGAAAGGCAACGATTCAATATGGGTAGTGATAGACAGATTGACGAAGTCAACTCATTTCATAGCTATGCGAAAGGATTTTGCTTTAGAAAAGTTAGCTGGAGCTATACGTACATCAGATTGTCCGTCTTCATGGGGGTACCAATGTCAATTACATCAGATAGAGATCCGAGGTTCACTGCGACCTTCTGGAAAAGTCTGCAGATGGCGTGGGATCAGAATTAAGGTTTAGTACGGCCTATCATCCGCAGACTGATGGTCAACTGAAAGGACTGTTCAAACGCTCGAGGATATGTTGCGAGCCTGTGTAATAGATTTTAAAGGCGGATGGGAAAATCAATTGCCTTTGGTGGAGTTCGCATACAATAATAGCTATCAGCAAAGTTTGAAAATGGCGCCATTTGAGGCTCTGTATGGCAGGGCCTGTAGAACTCCGCTATGCTGGGATGAAGCTGGTGAAAGAGCATAACAGCTCCAGAGTTAGTTCAGCAGTCAGTCGAAGCGGTGAAAGTGATCAGGGACAGATTGAGGACAGCTCAGAGTCGTCAGAAAAGCTATGTAGACAAAAGACGAAGGCCACTGGAGTTCCAAGTTGGGACCATGTGTTTCTAAAGGTATCACCAATGCGAGGACTATCTTGATTTGGGAAGAAAGGAAAACTGAGCCCGAGGTTTGTAGGCCCATTTGAGATTCTGGAGCGCATGGGAATTTGCCTATCGCCTGGCGCTGCCGCCCAACTTATCGCAAGTGCATAATGTATTCCACGTATCAATGTTAAGAAAGTGTGAGTTGGATAAGAGTCATATACTCGATCATGAATCATTGAAGTTGACGATCGAGTTTCATACGTGGAAGACTAGTGAGGATTGAGGATCGCAGAGAGCAAGTCTTGAGAAATAAGACGATCCAGCTGGTTAAGGTAGTCTGGGAACATCATGGAACCGAAGGCGCCACGTGGGAGAGCGAAGATGAGATGAGGCGCAAATATCTCAGTTTATTTGAGTAGTTTGGTGTATTAGTATGCTGTAAATTTCGAGGACGAAATTTCTTAAGAGGGGAAGAATTGTAACATTCTGAATTTCGACCCCTGTTTGGGACTTGAATATAGAATGGATATGTCATGGATACACTATTAATGAATTCCACTCGAAACTGATCACTTCGAGATAACTGACCAAAAGGGAAAGGCTATTTAGGAAAATAAGTACGTGGACCAATTGGTCGATACGCGTAACTCCTAACAGCCACCCGTTAGTTTGAGAATTTCATTATAGTTGATATCTTATGAATTTGGCCACGAATTGAGTCCCAAATATGACAATCGATTTTCAGGAGCGTTGCAATTGCTAAAATTGGATAATGACGAGAAAGGCTCGAAAATTGATAGTTTGGACTCGGAGTGCCGAGAAGAAAGGAAAAATTAGAAATTTCTGTCGAGTCCTCGATTTGTTCTGGATCCAGTGGCTAGGGCATGAGATGATTTTTGGCGAAGTCAGAAAAATTTTCCGATGTCATCTCGAGGTATTTCCCCTTCGCGATTGAGCTAAAACGGCACCGAATGAGCTCTAATCAAGTCTCCTTTGGCACGAACTTCGAGAAATATCTTGTCAATCATCTTTTTGACCATTTGACTCATCTTTGACCGACAATAATTGAGATTCAAACTTTATCAGTCCAAATTTCACTGACAGTCCAAAAATCGATCAATTCGTTCAGCTTAACATCGCTTTCAGTGAATAGTCTTGAGGATAATAACCCTTGAAGATATTTATGACTTTTTTTCCTTGCTTTTCACCCACTTTTGACCGGTTATCTTCTTCCTCAGCTCCCCCACGTTCAGATCTTCCTTCTCCCTCTCCCCTGTTTCGCGTCCAATTTCCGTCAGCCTTGTTCAAGCAGCCGCCGACGGAAATCCAACCGTTGGATCGTCGCGATTTTCGGGTATGTTGTAGCTCTATGTCTTACGGTTCTAACCCAACTTGAATCGCCCCGATCGGAGGTCGTTTGCCCCTCCAAATCTATTTTCTTCTATCAGACGTCGAAACTGTTTTTCTGCACCCGAATTTCTGTTTTAGTTCTAATTGATCTATGTCGACCTCGGCTGCCCTTAGATCTCATTTCCATGTTAAATATGTGATTTCTAGTTCGTTTTGGGTCGGTTCAGCCCCCTCACAGCCTCGATTCTCCTTGGTTCAGCCGCTCTCTTCCACGCGCCGCCGTGCCTCGTTGCCGGTTTTGGTTGCTGCTGTTCACAGCCTCTGTCCAGCCCTTTTCCTCGACTTTTCAAGCTTCGTTTAGTAAGTCGCATCCCTAATCTTGAGTAGGACGTCAGATATTGCTTGGATTTAGCTCTAAGACGCGATTCGAGGTAAATCGCTTGAGGAAAATTGACTGACTTTGAGATATTTGTGTAAATCGTGGCTATTGAGACTTATGGTGCGCTGAACGCACTTGATTTGTCGCTGTTCCTGATTAGATAATGCTGTCTTTGAGTGCAATTGTGGGCCCCGCGATGTTTAGACATCGAGAAATGAGAAATTAGATCAATCGGGGATAAAATGGACCCAATTGGGAAGTGAGGTCGTCAATTGCGATACTTTGGAGGTTTTGAACGATACTGGTGATGAGATTCGAGGGCCGCTCTTATGAGTTTAGAAATGGTTCAGGTGATGTTGTGGGCCCCACCTGACGGTTCAAGTGAGAAAGGGCAGAATAGATAATCTATGATGCAATTGCGTTGCTAGCCAAAAGTGATTGGCCGAGATGCTGTGTCAAACTGAGATTATGCGTTTGAATTGCTTGGCTTGAGTTGTGTGTGAGCTATTTGGTGACAATTACATTTGGTTTATCTGTCTGGATATACCGTTTGATTTATTGAACGTAATCATGGCGGATAATGCATTGAGAAATGAAACCCTGAAGCGGTACCATTACGCGGGGTAACTGGAAAAATTGATGGTGCCGACCTGAGGCGGTACTATTACGCGGGTCGTGGCACGGGTGTCAAACCTGAGGCGGTACTATTACGCGGGTTGTGACATCGGACCTAACCTGAGGCGGTACCATTACGCGGGTTAAGGTCGGACCTGAGGCGGTTTCATTACGCGGGTCCAGAGGATTAATGAGCCAAGAGTTGGGACTGAAAAAAAATGGCATGCACATGCATTTGAACTTGTTATTTGGAATTGAGACTGTTTTATTTGTGTTCTTGGCCCACGAGGGCAAATAATCTGCTGTTGTCGTTCTCTACTTTGTGAGACCGGTTGACTATCTGTGCTTGTGATTACTTGTGATTGCTTATTGGAGTTGGGTCTGGGGATATTTGGTATCCTAAGAGGGATTTAGGGTACGCTTGCTGAGATTAGTTCTCATGGGTGATTTCCCCCATTTTCAGAACCCCATCCACCAAAATGAATGCTATCCCAGTTAGGCAAGGGATCCCAATGGACATGGAGACTGAGACACAATCGTTCTCGGATCCTGATGCTCGTGGAGGTGTTTTTGTAAGATATAAGACTACTGTTTTCGTAGACATAGGACAGATGCCCTGGCAACGTCATTTGTATATAGCCTGGATGTACCGGAGAGGAGATATGCTGCAAGGACCATTGGGGGTTTTGAGGTTCCATTGCAGTATCTGGCACCATGGGATCCGGCAAGAGACATTCTGGACGAAGGCGAGGCGCTGAGTGTTGAAGAGGAATGGTCAATTGGGCACTCTGAGGGTAGTGCTCCAATGGTAATTGAAGGTTCGCCGGAGAATAGCCAGGAAACCATCCCTCGTTCGTTTGGAGAAACTGACCCTGAGGAGGCCCCGTCTTCTGAGTGGAGTGGAACTACCAACAATGAGACGGATGACGATGACGAGTAGAGTGGGAGGCTATGTCCTCTTTTTGGGTTGTATAGGCATGTTTGTAAATAGACTGACTGAATTGTGAGATGATGTTGCAGACCAGTGGCCCTTTTTGATCAGAGGTCTAGCAACGGGCTGTTATGAGGGATGGAGAAATTTTGAAGTGTGAATATCTGTCCACCTAGGGGAGTTTGACATCTCCTTTGTAAATGTGTTTGAGTGAGATCTCAGGGAAGGCAGTAAAGTTTGGTTTGTACAGGAACACTGTCTTTATATAAGAAAGTAAAATGTAAAAGCGAGTTCGCTGTAGTGTATTGTCTCTCCATTTTCTGTCTTTGTGTATGCATGTATGGTTGGGTTTCGTTTCCATTGCTGCAGGAACTCTGAGGTCGTTTGGATGACGACGAGTATCCTGGGTCGTCGTTCTTGATATCCAATCGATCGTACAGGTAATAGGGATGTCGCATGGCTCGCAGGGTTCGGGTCGTGACATCCCCGTTCGATTTGGTATCAGAGCAGGTTAGCTCGATCTGGTGTTTCTTCGAGGTTGGAGTGATAAGGTTGTTAAATCTTGGGGTAGTCAGATAGAGAGACCATAGGCTTAGGCTAGGTTGTAGCGCGTCCGCATATTATTGCTTGGCGCATGTGCTTGTTCAGTTGATTGTTTGTTCTAGCTTGCCTTTAATGCTATTGATAGATAGCTGTTGATCTGTTGCCTAGTTTGGTAAGCTGTGTAGTTGGATTAAGTCTGATTCCCTAGTGGGACTATATCAGGTCGGAGTGAAAATTTTTGGAATCATGAACAATCGGGGCGGTAGAGGACGAGGTAGACGTGCTAGAGCGCCTGTGCCCCAAGCACAGCCTGAGTAGCAGGCAGGTGCCGCTGAGGACCCAAGAAATGCCCCAGCTGCTGAAGGTCAGAGAGTAACAAGAAACCCGAGAATGGAGGGATTCATGAGAGCCTTGGAAGGAATTGGAAATTTGATGGAAAGGCAAGCTCAAGGAAGTGCAGCTGATATTGCTCAAGCTGCGGAAGCTGTTGCAGCTGCTGTAAATGTAAATATTGGAGGTGGAAATGGACCTCGTCAACTGCACTAGGTGGTTGAGCAGTTTCTAAAGTTAAATCCATCTAAGTTCAATGGCAGTGGAGGACCTGAAGCTGCGACTCATTGGAATGAGGAATTGGAGAAAGCTTTTAAATTATTGGGATGTACGGAGGAAGAAAAAGTTACGTTGGTGGTGTATCAATTACAAGGAACAACCAGTGACTGGTGGAAAGCCACCCGAGACAGAGTATTCCCTGAAGGAACGGCACAGAATTGGATGACCTTTTGTGGAGCGTTTAATGAGAAGTATTTCTCGGAAGCCGCGCAGGAAAGGAAAATGGAAGAATTCCTTAGGCTTCGCCAAGGGCAGATGTCAGTAGTTCAGTATGAGGCTGAGTTTGCCAGATTGTCCAAGTTTGCCCAAAGGATGATAGAGAATCCATGGGATAAGGCTAGGAGATTTCGAGATGGGTTGAAACCGGAACTCCATAGCCAGCTAATCCCAACTGGTTTACGGGATTATGGGACGATTTATGAAAGGGCGCAAGAGATTGAGCGGTACGTAATAGCCTACTCTCAACCCGTGACCAAATTTTGACCGTCCGTTTTCCATACTAAACCTACGGTTCAGATCAACTCTAAGATTCAATTTCCACCGTTCATTTTTTTTAATTCCTGAAAATGGTTAAAAATTCGAATTACAATTTTCAGAGATTACGACACGTGGCCTACTCTCAACCGTTCGATCAAGTTTGTTATTCTATTCGATTAGTTATAACCGTCGGCTGATGTGTCGTCCATGTCAGCGTTTGACCAGGTCAACATGCTGACGTGGCATCTGACGTGGCTTGCCATGTCAGCGCCACGTCAAAGCGCTGACCGAGTCAAAGCGCCGACTAGACTTCATCTTCCTCAGGCGACTAAACCTAGACGAACGGCCGAGAGCCGCCGGTGATGATCCAACGGTGAAACTAACTCCGATACGGTTGATTCTGACCTCGATCGACTCCTATCCAACTCCAGACTAACATACCATAAATCTAATGAAATCTATCGGCTAGAACATGGCAATCAAAGCTTCAACAGAGGACAACAATGGCGAACCCAGCACTCAATCCAGAGCATAACAATGAAATTCGTTCAACAGAAAGTACCGCAGGGAGTTTGAGAAACTTACCTTGAGCTCCGATTGAACTCTACATTGCCAGATTGTCCTAACTGAGTCGCGATATAATGAACTAAGGTAGAGGTTTCAGCTCTAGGTTCATGCGCGGTATCAATGCAAAATAAAGGTACGAACGAGGTCACGGAAGTTCCAGGATGCAAATGCCTCAAAAATCTTGAGAAATGATAAATGGATGGGAGTTTCGCTATTGATGCTCCGAGCCAAGGTCAGAAAGTTGACTCACCGTTTTAAGAAGTGTCAGGCCGTCGAATCCCTGCGATTGGCTTCTCGGAGTTCAAGGAAACTTCTCGAAGCAACTATGTGGCTGGACGCTCCCTGAATGGATCTCACTGAGTCCTTACAGTACGAGCTTCACTTCGGCAACAATGGTAGTCACCCTGCTCTCTCTCCCTCTCTCAGTCTATGCGCGTTCTTTTTCTGCAATGTTCCCCCTAATAGAAAAGGCTAAGCCCCTTTTATATCAGATTCTCAATTCCTCAAAAAATTTTGACGCATAAGAGGGTACTCTGCCGCTCAATCCTCACGTGTTCGACGACGGGAACACGTGCTATTTGGCATCCCGTTGTCGGTGCAAACCGGTTATTCGTCGGAGCTCCGGCACGTGGAAAAAAGAAGAAGGAGGACTAGATGCTTCGAATTGGGTTCAAACAGGTCCAAACCTCTGCGCACATAGGACTGGTAATTTCTTGAAGAAGGTGAGCTGGTTCAAGTCGTTTTTGGGCTAATGGGTCGATCGAGTCGGGTCAATCCGACCCGGTTGACCCGATTGGACCAAAATTTCCTAATTGGCCTTCATTTTTGTCAAAATTATTTGAAATTGGTGCCAAAATTGAGCTCAGGAGCATGCATTTCTTCAAAACATGAACTTTGTCCCACAAATTTTGAGGATTTACATAAAAAAACCCCAAACTTTAGTCTTGACCCGAGTACCCATTTTGCTAAATCCAAGCTCTAAATGACCTTTTTTTGCAAAATTTGACACCACCAATGGATTTAGAAGGTCAAAAAATAGGGGGTGACATGCTCTGATTTTCAATTCATTCGTTAGAAAATTTTTAATTGCATTTTAGGCGCTTTTAGGGACCAATTTGAAAACCTGAAAATTGCATTCTGGTCCTTTTTTTAGCGAAATTGGACAATTCCGTGAAATTTTAGACTGGATTTTAATTTTTAAAAATAGAGGGGGATGACACGACTCCGAAAATGCAAAAATCGAAAATTACAAGGCTGAAATGAAATTTCTAGAATTTTTTTAATTAATTTGAAAATGAGATTAACAAAGAAAACCCCATTTCCATATTAATTTTTTTCAAAATTTCTTCTGTAAAATGAAGAGAAAATTAAAAGATAAATATTAACTATTTTTTCGTATTTTTGTGGCCTCAAATACTATTTTTATTAATTTTCCACTATTTTCCTAATTTCTGAAAAATATTAAAAAATGCGAAGAATAAGAAAAAAAAAATTTGTTCAAAATTGGTTCCCTAGGCTAGGCCACGGCTTCCAAAGTTGATTTTGTAATTTTCTCTTTTTTCTAGATTTTTTTATGAATTTTTGAAAATAAAATGCAGGAAAAAACTGAAAATATGAAAATCATTTTTTGTTCAAAATTGGTTTCCTAGGCTAGGCCAAGGTCCCCAAAGTTGATTTTTCAATTTTTTTTGAATTTTTATGAATTTTCTAAAAATTTTTCTAAAAAATCAAATGGCCAAAAATCAATTGTCAACAAAGCATCGGTTGGAAAGCACAGTTACAATCGGAAGTTGCTTTGTCAATAGTTGAAATGGAGCATTTGATGTCAATCAAGGCAATCAAGGAATTTATTAGGCTTAGAGGTTTGCTTAGTTATCTAGAATTGCAATTACGAACTGATATAAGACATTGATATGAAGTACATTTTTATACGTGATATTGTGTGTAAGGAAACACATTCGTTGAGAAAGTGCACACAACAGATAATGTAACGAAGCATATGTCATTGACTAAATTCCAATACTATTCAGACTTGGTTAGCTTCTACAATTGAGTGAGGAGCCCATAGGAGTTTGGGAGAAATGACAACCGATAAGATGAAATTGGACATCTCACCAGGCGATTCGTGGCAATTTTTCAAAAAAAGCAGGCCACGTGGAGTCCACATGGCATCCATGTGGACTTTTAAACATAAAAATAAGTTAATTTTTTAAAAAACAAAAACTAAACAGAAAAATATTTATATAAAAAAAATTGCAAGTTACAGACTGCGAGGCCTCGGCCAGGCCTTGTCGCGCTGGTGAGGCTTGGGTGGGGGTAGCCGGGGTTGGCAACCCCCCTCGCCCATCCCCCTTCCTTGTCGACCATTGCTAGGGATGGTGGGGCCGCATAGCCCTCGCCCCTGCAACCTGCAAGTACTATTTTTTCTTCACTTTTTTGGTTTTTTTTAAGCTTATTTTTAATTTTCTTTTAATATGACGTGGAAATTTTTTATTGATTTTTAATTTTTTTTTATTGCTGACTAGATCCTCCGGTAAGTCATGTAAATGCCATGTATCTTTTCCGATGAAGCTCATCAGAGTTGGCACTGAAATAACCGTTTTTCCAAAAGAGTTATCACTTAAATTGTCAAAAAAAAAAAATATCGGCACCAAAGTGAACGCCATACACAACTATTGGCATTTCAAGTGTCCTTTTGCCATTGTTTGCATATAAATAATTTTGTTGCTGAGTTTGGTCTCGGGTGCGTAGTGAGTATGCTAAACATGTATGAAAACTTGCATGATATACAAAGAAAATTTAGAACCTTCATCTAAGAGAGTGATGGTGTAATAGAACCCCTATTTTTGTGATAGATTTTTGTAAGCTCGGATCTAATCTCGAATTGAGAAACACTTATGAGTGAGTGTGTTTGAACGATTATAATATCTTCTTTACCGATTATAATAGAATTATCCTATCGATCTCTCCCCATGTAAGAGGCACATCACTGTACCATGTAAATCTGTAGTATTCAAATTTTATTTATGCAATTTATTTCTTACTCAAGTCTTTTCTTTTCTTTTTTGTGTTTTTTCTTTTGTTCACGGTTCAGTGTTAATTGTAACAAGTCACATTTTAAAGATAGAAAGATAAATTATGGGTCCATGAAAAGCATACAAGTCCGTACAATTCTTAAATTAGGATTGACTTTGAATACTTATCATTCATACGATGAATCTATCATATCATACCTTATTGATAAGTAGCGATATATAGCAATGGACTCGGGTTTTTTTAGGTATTCTCATTCATCGCTATTCCTTTCTGCCACCGAGAAAGGTTCATTCCGAATCACACGAGCAATCTGTAAATTTTTTTCTTTTCTTTTTTTCCGTTATGGTAATGCAATGCAAGAGGTTGGAAATTCAGTAAATTCTGATGTAAATCTCTCTATCGCGTTTTGTGCATGTAGGCTTCGGGCATACGTGTTTACAAGTTGCGGCTTTTTATTTCCACTGCTCTGAAGTCGTATTAGGACAAAACGCTATTCGAAATCTTGACTTCAAGCAAGAATAAAGGCCTCTCGGGATCAAGGAATTAATAGATGAGTCCACTACATGCAACTGGCAAAGAGAGTCTAGTTCTTGCAAACTTCAAAACTAGAAACACAGATGATATTGCATACGCAAGAAGAGTACTTAAAAAAGTAAATAATACTCGCAAACTATTTCCGATTCTTCAATTCAAGGAAGTCGCGGACGTATCTCCCTGGGGCATCTATCCGGACTCGTGATTTTTTCATGCGGTAGTTCAACCACAAGAACGCGGGAAACACCATCCCCAACAAACACCAAGCTTATATAAAATCCAACTATGATTTTTACTCCGACCGCATCGGATTTCGGGAATCCGGTTATAGCCGTAGCAAGGTAGCCTGCACTGAGCCAGTACGTCAGCAGGTAAACCGGGAGAGTGTGGGGCAAATTGGGAATAGCAGTGATCCAGATTGTGGCGATGGAGACCAAGAAAATCAGCGTGTTGAGGGCCGCGAACGAGTATAGAGCCAAGCCGTCCAGGATAATCTTTCCGGCTTGATGTGGCTTTTCAATTGGAATTGGCTGGGGGAATTGGCAGGGGGATTTGAAGAGTTGTCCCCCCAGTATCCTCCTGGAGGATTGAGAGCGGCTTGGTAAGTGGCAGTCGCAATTAAGGTAGCAATTCCAATGATTATGTTCCGAGCGGATTCATCTTCGAGGCTGAACCAAACTCTCCATTTCTCAAAGATAGATAGTTCCATGCTTAAAAACTCCGATAGAGAGATTTTGAGTGAGGATTGCTACACATGCTGCACCGCGTATCATTTTTGCAATCAACAGCTTGATTTTTTAGCTTCTTTTTTATTCCCCTTCAACAGCTTGATGATCTGGAAGAAACGTAAGTGGCACAAAATGAAGTACATATCCCTTGTATTTCAATTACTGCCTTACTATTGTGCAAAAAGTTAACTCATACCATTCAAGTTTGAGGGGATAAGGACACGTCATATGATAACTCTCGCATCATGCTCACTTAAGAGTCGTAGATTGTTTTCGATCACTTGAGTGCCATGACTTCTAAAACATTCATTTGAGTGCCTTAACTTTCAATTGATTACTTCCATAGCTTTTGAAAAACATTCACAAAAAGTGTCGGAAATCCGACGTACCATGGCACTTATGAAAGAATGTCTTTAAAAAATTATGGTACTCAAGTGACCCACTGAAAAGTTATGTGGCACTAAAGTGATTGGAATAATATATATATATATATATATATATTAAATTAAGTGTCGTACGAAAGTTAATAAGTGTCGTACGAAAGTTAAGGCATGTAAGTTATCGAAAAAAAAAGTTATGGCCTTCAAAAGAGTGCTATGCGCAAGTTATAACACTTCTGATGTCATTTTCCCTAAGTTTGAGTGATACTAGTGAAGCAACAACTATGCGAACAAGTCTACTAAACCTTATTTATCAAATGCAATCATTTCAACTATGTAATGAAGCCCCGAGTGTTTTCAAAAGTGCAATTCAGTTATCTCTCCCGAAATTATTCATGTGATAGCTAGGAATTATCTGTGCGAGTTGTAACATAAGTGAATTCACAAAAGTGTTGACTCGATTGACTATAATTTTTCATAAATATTTACGACTTGATCGAGTCAACTGAAAATTTTGGAACTTAATTCATTTTGTACATGAGTCCTTTTGCTATGAAGAGAAACGACTACCTTAGATATGTGCGCTTATATCCCACAAGCAGCTTTTGAAATGAAAACCATGGGCTTGTTTTGATAACCTAAAAAAAAAAAGCGCTGGCATACGTAATCTTAGGCGTTGAAATTAGAAGTAAAAATTGTTTGATAATTAGTTAAAAATACATCACTAAATAATTTCTTGCCAAACAGGGAAATGCGATTACTATAAATAGGTTTTAACAATATAATTGTCAAGATTCTAATTACCATCCATTACACGGATTACTAGTCTAAGTGAGTATTGTGACTATATTGAGTCTTTAAAGTCAAATACTAAATAGGATTATCTTACAAGTTCAATATCATTCAGTGTTAATTTTAAATTTCCAACGCTTAATTGGGTTTCATAGAGCCCCATATGTGTCCATTAAATTAAACAAAGCAAATAGAAATAATCTACATACTCATGTTATCACCATATTACAAGACCATTTAACCTTTTTTATACAAAAAAGAGCTACTTGTTCACCTTATTTTTCCAACCCGATGAATGGCATAAAAATTTTATTATACATTTGGACGTAGTATTTGAGAGAAATAAAATGATTAGAATAATCACTAAGAAAATAAACGAACGGAAAGAATGGATCAACCTGTGAAAACTGTATTCAATTTAAGAGTGGAACCGCCTTCTCGGATGTCCATCTCTCCTAATCCCTTTTCTTCTCTCCAAACAAACAAAAAAAACAAACAGGTGATCCTGTTCAAATCTCCTCCCTCTGAATGTTTAACAGGATGTATCTTCAACTCCTAGTATTTCATTATCATAACGTTTGTTCCTGGACTAGAAAATATCGAATTCAAAAGCATGAACACGGAACCATGAAATCGATGAATCATACCTCAGGTTGTGGCTCTGGGCATGAAGCAATATCATAGACGGTGTTACCATCTTGGTCTCTCCAGTTTAATATTTCTATCAGCTTGACTCGCTTAAGCCACCCAAACAAAACCTCGAATGCTTTGAGGTTGCGGTTCATGACGGCAACGTGAAAAGCAGTCTCGTGTCGGCTCGTCAAGTCTTCGATGGATGACTTGCAAGCACATAGGAACTCAGCCAGGAGCCTCACGAGCTCTATGTTCTCTTGCTCATTAGCTCCTTTTTCCATAGCTACAAAATGCAACGGGGTAATCCCTCCTCGTCCTCGGACTCGGATCAACTCGGGGTCGAGGGTCATTAGTGCCCTCGCAGTGTGATAATGCTTCTTTTTCAAAGCCAAGTGTATGGGGCTGTGACCTCCACGATTCAGCTTTCGAGTGAATGAAGGCTTCAAGATGGCTATCTCCATGGCCACTTTAGTTTTCCCCTGCTCCGCGGCCTCATGTAGTCTAGTATTTGGGAAGGGGTCGTCAGGTGCACAATCTAAGAGATTTCCCTGCTCCCCTAATAAGCGATATAGCTCATCCACATTATCAGCTATTATCGCTGCTGTTATCGCTTGCTGAAGGTCCATTGTTTGAGGAGGGAAATGTAGATAGCAGAGGGGTTTTGCTCGTTGATGATGGATGGAAGTACGAGTAGTGAGCTTGCAAAATCATAAATAGTGCCATAGTCAACCAGAATATTATTAAGTGAGTCATTGTTTATGATTTATCCCATAGTGACAATTCAACTGGTTGGGGTTTCTTTCTTCCCAACGACTTGAAGTTGTGGGGAGTAGCAGCTAGAAAGCATACATACAGACAAAAGTAGGGAAAAATACACCTCAAGTGCCAAAACTTGTGTACGGCGTGCACTTTAGTGCCAAAACTTTCAAAACGTTCACTTTTAGTGCCAAGTTTTTTGAAAATCGTTCACTTCAGTGCCAAGTTCCGTTTGAAGCATACATGGCTTGCCGGAAAGTCTACGTGGAGGACGACATGGCTCACCGAAGGCCGACTTAGCAATTTAAAGAGCAAACGACGTCGTTGAAGCTGAATTCGCCCAAATTACAACCCTAAATCCCCTAATTTCAAACCCTAAATCCCCAATTTACAAACCCTAAATCTCAAAATTCAACCCAAAATTACAAACCCTAACCCACGGCTACGAGTGAGGGACGGCGGCGAGCGAGTCACGGTGGCGAGCGACCCACGGCGGCGAAGTGAATCACGGCAGCAAGCGAGCCACGGCGACGAGCGAGAGACCGCTGCGAGCAAGCCACGGCGACGAACGAGAGACCACTGCGAGGGAGTTGTGGCGACGAGCAAGGACGGCGGCGAGCGAGCGACGGCGGCGAGCGAGTCACGGTGGTGAGCGAGCCACGGTGACGAACGAGGAACCACTGCGAGGGAGCCATGGCAGCGAACAAAGAATGGCAGCAAGAGAGGGACCGCTGCAAGTGAGCCACGGCGACAAACAAGGGACGGCGGCAAGCGAGTAACGGTGACGAGCAAGGGGCGGCAGCGACTCCACGACCAATGGAAGACCAAAGACGGTGAGCAAACGACGTCATTTTTCATTTCTACCCTTGTACAAGCCACATCGGATTTCCACGGTGCCAGCTGCTTCTAAAACTTTGCCACATAAGATAACAAAACAAATTGAAAAATTCACGTAATTCATTTGACAGGGTTTTAGCTGGATTGGCACTGAAGTGCATGATTTTCTCCGAACTTGCACTAAAGTGAATGTTTTGAAAGTTTTGGCACTAAAGTGCACGCCGTACACAAGTTTTGGCACTTGTGGTATACTTTCCCGACAAAAGTAGTTAAAAAAATGCGTTTATTAGGTTGGCAAACCGATCCTCCCTTAATGGGAGGAGGAAAGGAAGATGCCTTGCTGCGAAGCGCTTAAACAAACGAAAGTAATTAGAAAACTGTATTATAGAGTTCGCATGATCTTGCCAGAAAGAAAGAGGGGGCTGGCGGCTGACTCAGCTCCAACTCCAAGTGCCATCTCCAACTATTTGCTCCTAAGGATGAATGTGTTTGAACTTCCCATCCTTGGAAAGAGGCACTGGCTCAGCTTCTCTTCCTTTCGGTATAATTGGCTTAGCCAATTAATTGAATTTGGAAAGCCAAATTGGGTCATGCTTTTCCATTTTTCTTTTCGCTTAAATACTACTTCACAATAGTTTGATCCCGTGGCCTACCATTTAGCATGTTTAATAGTTTGATCCCGTGGCCTCCCATTTAGCATGTTTTAATAGTCAAAAAGACTGAAAAAAAATAATCAATAACGTTCCTTCTTCTTCTTTTTTCTTTTCTTTAGGTCCCACTTTCCTTTATCTTCTTCTCTCTTGCAGGCAATTCTCTTCTTTTCACTTCTTGGTGTCTACCAATAACGATGCTCTTGTTGTCCATTGAATCAAAGATAATTAAAGACGAAGCATAACCTATTCTCCAGCAAAACCACATGTTGATACCAATGACTTGTCGTGCAGTGATTATCAGACTTAACGATCAAGTGACGATAAAGGTGAGGAAAAATCTGTAACAGTGGCAGCTCGGCTTTAAATCACGAAATGTGATAACTCGCCATGCTTATGGCTTGATTCAACCTAACCAATGAAGCTAAAACAAAAAAAAAAAAAAGAGAGGAAAAATCTGAATAGACAAACAACTTGGTGAGCCTGCTAATCACTGCACAACAAGTAATTGGTATCAATCTGTGGTTTTGCTAGAAGAATAGATTACGCTTCATCTGTTGAGAAGAACATCCAATTGATTTTGAAATTGACAAAACAATCCATGTTCTCTAATATCTGAGTTAGTGCAATGAAATACTTGTAGATTGTCCTAACGTATATTCAAGTGTTAAGGAATGGTTATATATAATTAAATTTGGCAAAAAAGGCCTATACAATGTTCCAAGGGACTCAAATGTTGAGCGGATAACTTAGACATTATTACGTAACTCAAGCTCTGAGTAAGTATTTCAGGTGCAACAACCAGATTATTGAGAGATATATTCAAGATGATTTAATTGACTTATTACATCATGACAACCGCTAACAAATCAAGCTTGGAGATTCTCAATCATAAAGATCAATCAAATACATGGATTAAGGGGGACGAGGATGACTTATAATGAAAAACTCTATCTATGAAAACTCAAGATCATAATTGTATGAACGATTTGATCTAACAGGAGATTCTTTCCTTTATCAACCTCAATGACTACGAAATCCTTTATATACAATCTCACTCAAATGGGAAGTTTTGGAGAGTGATCCTTTGGAGGCCTAGCAATAGGAAGTTGAACATGAAGGAGTACAAGAGGAGACCTCAAGGTTGAAGAGAGAAATATGAGAGAGCGGAATTTTAAATTCCATGATCAAGAAAGCTTCATAGCCTCCATATTCTTTTGATTTAACACTGTAATACTTACGGGTTTATTCAAGTGAGAGAGTATTCGACAGGAAGTCTATTGACTCGAGTGTCATCACAAGTGTTGTAACTTCTGAGCCATTCACTAGTAAAATATAGCCAATTGGCTGCCGACGTGAAGAAATGGACATAGGCAGTAACAAAGTCGAACTACTATAAACTTTTTGTGTAAATTCTCTGTCCCTTAAACTTCTTGTTATTATTCTGTGATAGATTGAATTATGCACGCAGCTGATTCTGAGAGCACTTCATATCTTGTTAGCAATCATCGTCTGAACTAAGCTCTGACCTTTTTTGTTTAATTTCCGCATTGATTTCTTAAATTCTTTGAAATCACCTATTCACCCCCAAGTGATATTGCTTGCACCAACATTGTCTTTAATAATCTTTGATTTAACGGACAACAAGAGCATCGTTAAGCCTACCCAAAGCATCGTTAAGCCTGCTAATCACTGCACGACAGGTCACCTCATGCATATATATACATATATATATATATATATATATGTATTTGGGTTTTTTCTAGCATTTGTCTCTAAGAACTTCCAAAATCCTATTGTAAAGCGCCAAGAGCTTATCCAATTTTGAGTTCAATTATTATCAAAACACTTTCACATTTTTTATGCTAAACCTAAAATGTCTATAGAATTTCCTAAACTATGTGAATTCTATCCAAGAAAAATATAAAGCTTATCTAAACTAGAACTATCACTAAAACTCTAGCAAAACTAATCAAAATCTAATTTCTAAATTTTTTCTAATGTTTTGAATTTTTGTTTCTGCACTTATCCCTATTATTATCAAGAAGATTAAATTAATAACTATTATCCGGTGAGTCATTGGTGGGTTCTCCATCACTTGTTCCTCTTTAATGTAATTGGCAATTGAGTTGTCCATAATCATAATTCAGATGGCTGCTACAATAGTTTCCCCTGCTTTTAATCTCAAAGCTTGAATCAAAAGTTTCAGGAATGCTCTGGTGAATTATAACTACGTATTGCAAAACCGTGATGCAAAATTAGTTTACATAGCTACGCTAATTTTTGGGAGTGGTTATATATTCTCATATCTTATTACTATTGATACTTTACCTTTAATCATAAAAGACCTGTGATAGGAAAATGATAGCGAAAGTACGAACTGCGTAAAAACCTCCGTTCGTGAGCTCTTTCATTAAGATGGCGGTCCGGGGACAGTGAAACCAAGTACTCACGGCACCAGCTTTGCCGGCTCAAAACGACGAGACGAGTACATGAGATGATTGGCAATTTGGCATTCATTTGCCTGCCATAAAGAGCACTATCATGTTCGGGAGTCAACATACTATTCAAAGGAAAAAGTGGAGAAAGAAAAGGAAAAAGAAAATAAATAAATAATTAAATTAAATAAATGAATAAATTCAAAAAAAATATTAACATAATACTAAAAATTACCCACGCCGGTGCAATCATGTCTCGGTTTTTTCGGTCAAAATTCCCCAGATGGAATCAATTAGAAAAATATGAAAGGTTTAAGGTTTGATCGGCAAGATTAAGATCGCTAATGATAACCATTCTCTTTTTGAAAATAATTTTCGACTAGAAATAGATTCTTCCATTTCTATTTCCAAGACCAGTTTTCCGAACAGAGAGATGCATTTGATAACCACACAAAATTTTTATTTCTGCTACAGATATTCGTTTGATAACAACATAAAATTTCTACAATTGCAATGGAGGATAGGGCTGCGATGAGAGGCGGAGCTATGGTTGTGGCATGGCCGTGCCTTAGTTATTTGTAGCCAAAATTGGCTGAATGGACTTAATTAGGAAAACATGAAAATTTTTAGAACTCAATTGGCAAATTAAAGTCGCAAATGATAAACTATTCTGTTTCTAGAAATACTTTATGGCGGAAAAATAGATTTCTTCTATTTTATTTCTTGGATAGTCTCTAGTAGAGAGATACAATGCATTGATAACAACACAAAATTTTCTATTTCCACAATAGAAATTTGTTTGGTAATTGCATAAATTTTTACAATTGCAATGGAGGCTAGGGTTGCGATCGAGATGCAGAACAAAAGTTATGGCGAGCCGTCACTGGATTATTTTTGCCAAATGGCCAGATGGACTCAATTAAAAAAACAGAAAAGTTCTAGACTCAATGGCAAGATTCAGTTCACAAATAGTAACCATTGTTCTGAAAATTATTTTTGGTCTGGATGAGTTTCTGAGTAAAGAGATGCGTTTGATAAAAACCTAATATTTTTATTCTCAGGGCAAAAATTTATTTGATAACAACATAATTTTCTAAAAATTGCAATGGAGGCTAGGGTTTGCGACGAGATGCGGACTACATTGATGGCGACCCATAGACAGAGAATGGGGACAACAACGAGAAGAGTTTTATTTTGTTTCTGTTCTTAGAAATTGAGAAGTAGAAAATTTTACTTTTCATTTCTATTCAAATCTATGTTTTAAAAAATTGTCCTAAAAATAGAAAAATGAAATTGGGTTAACCAACGAATTCACGTTTCAAATCTATTTCAAAAATGGAAAAATAGAAAACAGATAAATCAAATAGTTATCACGCCCACCCTATGAAGATGGAGGGCAAATACGGCACAACAGAAACAAGAGGGAAGGTTCGTCTAGTAACGAAAGGTCCCAAATTGTGAGATGATTCCTTTTGGCAAGACTTGGCTCGATTCAATATAAATATACCTATTGGATGAGTACAGTCGATTGGACATAGTCAATTCATTCAATTATGATGACCTTGCCACTGGGTTATCGCCACCCCCACTTGTCTCCTTTTTCTCCATGGAGCAACTTTATTTCGGAGGAGAAGACAAAAGAAAGGTGGGAAAAAGGTTGGTTCAACAGTTGACCGTGATCCGGTGACCGTTGAAGTGAAATGCGCCATTTTGCGTGAAAGATTGGAAAAGCACGGACTTTGTGTCCAGAAGGTGCAATCTTCAGGAACAACTTAGTTCTTACTAGGCCCGATGCATCATAGAGCTTGCAATGAACTACGGAGAAGATGCAACTTGTCAGAGTAAATTGGATATAACAAGTTATTTGCATTGAATGGAGGTCCTTGACAAGTTAAGCGTTTCATAGTGCATGTCGTAAGGTGGAAACTACAATTACAATCACTAGCTGCCTTCTCGACAACTGAAGCCAAGGTTATGGTGGTGTCAATCGAGGCAATCAAGGAAGTTATTTGGCTCAGAGGTTTGCGCGTGGATCTGGGATTGTCATAGGAGAAGATTGTTATTTACTTTAACAATTATAGTACAATAAATTTTACCACAAATCATATGTATTATGAGTGGACAAATCATGATGATGTTAAATACAATTTTATTCCTCATTTTGTGTCACACGGAGTGGCATTTGTCGAGAAAGTGCATATAGAAAGATAATCGGCGGACGTTTATCAACGGAGCTTATCCAAATTGACTAATTTATTATACTGTTCAGACTTAGTTAGCTTTACAGTAGGTGAGGAACCTAAGGGGGTTTGGGAAAAACAAAGCATGATTGATGAGGATGGAAATTTGGACTTCAAGCTGAGTGGAGATTTCGATCATGTCTAGTTAATCTTGTTTTGAAATTCGATCTATGATTGAGCCACGAGGAAATCTGGGGTGTAGAGGAAATTTAAAATGGGTTATTAGCCGGACCCCACGATCATCAGTGGTGCAGAACCGAAAATAATCTCCCACAAGACTTCTTTCTTTAGTGAATTTGAAGTCCATGTTGTCGTCGGAGAAGGCTTATAGGTTTTTTCGCATATAAATAGTTTTGTTGTTGAGTTTGGGTTCAGATGCTATGTGAGTTACGAATGTATGAAACCGCAAGAGACATAAACAGGGAACACTTATGAGGTGAGTATAATTGAGCGATTTAATCTTATCTTTTACCATTATAATAGAATCACTTTTGGCAATCTCTCATCATATAGTAGGCATACCGCCAAACCACATAAATCGAATTTCATTTCTATTAAAAAAAAAAAACACAATTTATTTATTATTCAAAAAACCTTTTTTTTCCACACTTTTCTTGCTAGTCATGACAAAATCACATCATAAATATTGAAAGATGATGGTCCGATTAGAAGAAATACAAGTTTCCATGCATTTCCTAACTTAAGATTGATTTTGACCACTTGCCACGATGATGTCGATCGATCATCTTGTCATACTTTTCTTGATAAGTCAAGATTTATAGCAATGACTAAGGTTTATTTAGTATTCTCAATGCCCCATCTTTTCTACATCCAACCTGCTCTTTTGTCGTAAGTCACTTGAAAGGTGACTTTTCAAGACAAGCGTTAAAAGCAAAATAATCTATATTATATCTTTTGAACACTAAACACATTTTGTTGTAATTCTATATAGTATTCCAGTCAATTGCTTTCTTTTATTCTGAATTTTTTTCTGTGGAATCCGTCATTGCAACCATTTTTCTAGCCTTTGGAGCGTCGTTCCGTGGGATTCGTCACCCCATGTAATCAGTTATATTTTCATTGATTGTTCAATTAATCCATGGGAGTGGCTTGAAAAGACCCAATTTGCGGTCTCCAGAAACAACTAGGCTAGGGTAACACATGCTGTTTTAATTAGGATACGGTCACTAATTCTTCTCAATCTTTATGCCAATTGCAAGGTTCAAGTCAATCCGTAGTTCTATAAGGCTCCGTCTCATTGCACGAAAAATGAATTAATTTAGAAAAATATTTTTAAGAAATCATTTTTCAGGAAAATGGCAATATTTTTGGTGTCGGCACAAATTTGGAAAATGAACTGAAAAAATATTATTTTTCGTTCAGTACGGAAATCTAAAAGTTTGATTTCCTTTGTTCTACTCCTTTTAGTTCTTTTATTTTTTTTTTTAATTGTATTTTTATTTTGCATTTTTTTAGAAAAAACCGAAATTTTAATTTTTCTCTTTTCTCTTTCTTTTTCTTTTTTTTTTGTTTCCCACCTTTTCCCTTCTTCCTTTGTTCCATAGAGGACGGAGGGGCCTCTCTCCCCTTTGACCAATCATCTGGCCATTGCTATGGCCAAACAGCTAGTTGAAGGAGGAAAAAATAAAAAAAGATAATTTGATTTTTTTAGAAATATATGAAAAAAGCATATAAGAGAAAAATGAATAAAAAAATAAATGTGAATGAGTTAAGGAAAGAAGGTGACGAAAGTCTTTTTTCTCTTCTCAAAAAGCAAAAACTTATTTCTTATTTTGAATATATTTTTTGCTATGATGTTTTACTTGGCCCGTTATTTTCAATTAAAAAATACCGAAAAAAATTTTTCTCAAAAAAAATTTTATGAAAATTATTTCAGTGAAATCAACATCGCCTAAGAAACTGAAACATGAATCTCAATGGCAAAATCGACGCGTTGTCACCATGCAGCCAATAGTGAATTGCTATGTTATTGTCACATACTTAAACTGAGTCCGAATGATCAAGTTCTACAGCGAATACTTGTTGGATTCTGAAGCTGAGGATTACCTTTAGTTTTAGGCATCTACTCGTCACATCGTTTCCCACGTGGCCTGCCATTCTTGGACCTGACTTTGCGGGTAATTTCCCACTTTTTGTTGATGGGATTTCTGGGCTACGCATGAGCAGCCTAATTTCAGTTTTTTGGCGCCATCGTTTAATGTATGGTGAAAGATGTGGCCGGTCCATAGAGAGTATTGTCCATGCCCGATTTGAAAAGGTCATTGCTCTATTTTTTCCAGAGCAATCAAAGATTCACCAACATGGATTCACTCACCATCTTTAGGATTAGTAGTGATCCACCGCGTGGCGTAATTTTGTCCACTCAATCACGTTGGGGCAAGCTACCAGTTGCTTCGATGGATGTATCATGAGAATACAACGTTTTATCTCGTGCAATAATATTATTGTGTTAATACGCAAAAACATGTTCTAAATATTATTACATTCTTTAGTGGGATATGAATCAGATATAAAATCAATAATTTCCCCACAGAACTTGCACAATTTTAAGACTCATTCATGTCCACTTTCTTCGTTGCAGGGTTAGATATGGTGTATTTGACGGCTGTAATTTCTCCTTGCGTTATTATTCTTTTCGCTTGATACAGTTGCATAAACATACTCCGGTTCGGAGAGGGCCACTGGTCGACCGCCTAACCACCACGTTGTAAGTTGAAAGATTTTACGCCACAGGTGGTAGAATGGATGATATAGAGTTTCTTTTGATTTTGGCTCTTTTCAAAAAATATAGCGGAGATGTAACTTGAATTTTTTTTTCTAATCTAAATACCAAAAACTTACATATGTTTATGAATGACGACACGTAGAATATTTTCATATATTTCGACATTTATATGCAAAAAGTTGCTTCTTGATCTTTTCATAGGGAGAGGGATGTATACACAAGCAGAATCAACAGTTTTAAATTGAAACTGGCCGGTAGGAAGCCAAATAAATCACTTGGAAAGATTACTAAGAAAAGTTGTCAATTTGAGATGTCCCACTTGTCCAGCTAATAGGGCGTTAATGGGTCAGGGGGTATGGGGGGCCTCGACCTGTGTTTTCATTATATCCCAACCCATCCAACAAAACATAATAGAGGAATGGGTTGATTGGGACCCAACCCGACCAAGCCAAAACAATAAAGGACATAACCACAAAGCTTGATCAGGTCGGATCGGGTCAGTACAAGATAGATTCATGTTTCAGGGCCTTTTTACGAAAATAGGTTAAATTTTTCTTTTTATGGATTTGGGTTTGCGGTGAGAAAAAATACGAGGAAGGGGCTTGTTCGGCAGTGCAAGTGTGCCCCGACAAGCCCTTGTTCGCTTTCCTGTAGCAGCCCGAACAACAAAAAAACCAAAAAAAAAAAAACACTTGTTGAACTTAGAGTGCTGAACAAAGAAAAAGTTGGGGGGGTTGTAATAAATAAATTAAAAATTCGTAGAAAATTATAAAAAAAAGAAAAAAAAATACCAAAAAATTTCCAAAAAAATTTCCATAAATCTCAAAAATGTAGGAATGGACCATTTTAACAGGTCGGTCCTATTTTGGATGGTTTCCCTTTTAGACATTTAGAAAATGACGATTTGCCCTCCCATTACTGGATTAAATTGTCTCGAAAATTTCAAAGTTTCAAAAAACAAATTTCAAAAATAGAACATGGGCCATTTTAAGGCCCCCCAATCTACTTTTTAAGGATTTTCTTCAACTATTCTTTTCAAAATGTGATTTTGCCCCCTTATGGGAAAATAATAAACGTGTTCACGAAAAAATAGTCAGTATTTAAATGGTAAACATGTAAAGGTTTTAAATAAAATTTTAGCAGTCTTGCATATTTGTAGTCTACGGATATCTATTTTATTATTTTGGATATTTTCTTAATATGAAAAATAATGATTAAAATTTACGACAAAATTTCAAAACTACTTTTCTTTCCAAATTGGATCCTCAGGCATTGTTAAAGCTTCTAAATATGATTTTCAATGCCTATATGATTCAGATGTCAACACTAACAATATCATATTTATGATGGTAAAGAAGTTCTAGTACATACAAAATTTTAAATAATACATAATTTCGGTTTATATGGGTTTTGCTCATAATGAGTCAGCGTCACATTCGAATTAGTGCTGACCCCTCTCTCTGCAAGAAAATGAACACGTAACAATAAAATTAAATAAAAAAGAGTTGATCTGAATTTCAAAGT
>JAGVVM010000485.1:0-17897 GCA_019149425.1 Psidium friedrichsthalianum | reverse complement strand
GGGGAGAATTTTTCAATGAAGATTGAAATGGATGTGGGATGCGTTGGAAGTTTGTGTCGTTTGGAAGAGGGATATAAGGAGCTGACACTCGGACCATAACTGTTTTGTTGGGCCCTCATGTTTTTTTTACCCCAATTTTGAGTAGGTGTTATGAGTATTGCGTCTTGAACTATATGCTCAGGGTAATTTGATAGGTATAATCTTCCTCAGCGCACTTATCTTCATTTTCTTTCCAGCCACTTCCCTTTGTCCAAAAATTCAAAGAAAATTTACAGTACCACTCTCATTATTTTTATCTTCTCAAATTCGCTGCTTTTACCTGGTCTTTTTGACTTTTTTCCAACTATAGTTATTAGGAGATGCTGGTGTTAGATGCTTTTTGAAGTAGAGCACAGGAATGCCATAATCAGAGGAAGGGCAATCTTGCATTTAGTCATTCTCAGTTCTTGCTTAGTGGCTTTTGTAGTTTATAGTTGTCCCTCTTCATGTTAAATGAATTATGTGCTTCAGATGCTGTATTATCCTTCTGTTGAATTGAAACCTTGCTTTCTGCCTCTGTGACATCTTTCTCAGCGGCAATCAGAAAGAATAAAGCGTGATAAGGCTCAAAGGAGAAGAGGCGATGATGCGGCACCTCAAGTCGAACCCGAGTCTTTAGTTCCAGTTTCTCGATTTCAGGGCTCCCGTCTTGCTTCAGGTGCTTCACCCTCTCCCTATGAGCAACAAGGATCTGCTCACAGTTCAGAAATTACATTTCATGCCAAAAAGGTGCAGCAAAGTGAAGAAGGAACAGGGTCTTGGAGCCAAGTTGACGCTAGAAACAAAAGGAAGCGGACTTCAGATGGTAATACGACGTCTTTACAGGCACATAAGGTTGCACGATTGTCTTCAGTTCAACAATAGGTGCAGCCATTGTTGAAGCAGAAAATAGTCTTGAAATAGAGGTAGCTTTCTTCTTTTCGAGGAGCACTCTAATGTTAATTGATACTAACAACTTTTTTTTTTTTTGGTTATAACAAAAAGCAGTTTAAAAATGTCAGTTTCCATAAATGGCTATCTTGATTTTTTTTGGGCACACCTTTCTTATGTGCTGGCCTGGGTGTAGTCAAGGCATTTTTATCACAGTTGTTTTTTTTTTCCTTTCAGTGCATGAGAATAAGGAAGATTTGAAGGCAAAGCTTAAGGAATTACTTCGTGAGAAGTCTGATGTTTTTAATTCTGCGAACCCGGAAGAAGACAAGGTGCCTATATAGGTGTTGACACCATAGCATGCTGTTAAGTGTCCCAGCAAACCATATATACAGCGGAAATGTGTAATGGAACTGATTTGGTTTATGGGGTGTTTGACTGTAATAAAACTTCTCTACATATAAATCCCTATCAAAAGCTTTTCTAGATTTGAATCTGCTTAAAGCAGAAGTGGCCAATTAAGAAACCTAAAATGACTCCGTAGGTTCTGTGTAGTCAACATACAACTAGGAAACTCGCATATATGCTTGATATTAAGCCTATGTACATTTTCTTTTACGCAGAGTATGGTTATGATGGCAATCAAAATATCTAAATTATTGTTGATGTGATTTCGATTTACTATAGAAACTTGGGGATGGATTGGAAGCCCGAGACAAAAGTTTTCTTAATGTTTTCTACTTTTTTTGATCTGCTTTTGTTTTTCTACTGTTTCTTACAGTTATTTTTCTTGATCATCAGATCAAATTGGGAACACCAGGGTGGAAAGAAAGATATTATGAGGAAAAGTTTTCTGCAAAGACTCCAGAAGAACTTGAAGCAATCAGGAGAGATGTTGTGAGTGAAAGAGTATTATAGTTGTTTTCTGTTCAGTATACTTTGTATCTGACTCTTAGTGATCATTTTTCACTCCTTTGTATTGTCTGGTTAGGTTCTGAAGTACACAGAAGGCTTATGTTGGGTAATGCACTATTATTACGAGGGAGTTTGTTCTTGGCAGTGGTAAGTTTCATCCTTCAAATATGATAGTCACCATACTTTTAGTGCTTCAATAGCTTTTTAGTGGTTTGCGGTTTTTGTTTATGTTTACCACTCGAGTGTCGCTCGTGTGAAATTTTTTTCCCTCCCACGAAGCTTATACGCCAGTTAGTATGCATTCTATCAACTGTATAATTGGCTAAGGAAGTCTATCAGTTCAAGTCTTTGATCATTATATCACGGCAAGTGATTTGGAAGGATCTTATCACTTGATATACTGAGAAACTGTTCTTCAATAGTCATGTTAAAGACACCCTCGTTTCATGTTTGTTTTCTCAGGGATTGGCTACCTTTTCGACTACTTTGATTTTATCAAAACATTCACGTGCTATGATATATGTCAGTAGTTTTTGAGGGCTCTCTGCTATAAAGTAGAGACATATAATAAATATCTTTGGTATTTTGAAGTTAAAATACTAATCAGGACTTCTTTGAGGGCCTCTTTACGAGCTGTTGTAATGTCTAGGGAAGGAAAATCTTCCTATGAAAATTACCAGTCAAATCAACTTAGCACAAAAGATTACAGAACTGTTGTGAAGTTTGGTTTTATGAAATGGTTAAATATTAAGTGGACAGCTAATCGATATGTCTGATTTGAGTATTTGTTCCTTTGGTGGTTCTTTATTTTAGGTTCTATCCATATCATTATGCGCCCTTTGCTTCTGATTTAAAGGAGCTTGGCCAACTGGATATAAACTTTGAGCTAGGTTCTCCTTTCAAACCTTTCAATCAGCTACTTGGTGTTTTCCCAGCCGCAAGGTATGACAGTGTCGTTTGTTCATCTTTTTATCTGTGAACAGAATGGATACAGCTGTACTTATTGGGAGTACAATTTCTTGCAGTTCCCATGCCCTTCCAGAACAGTACAGGAATTTGATGACTGATCCAAATTCACCCATCATCGATTTTTATCCTATTGGTAGTTGTTCTTCTGCTTGTGTAGGAAAACATAGACTATGTTTTAGATTTGGCTCGGTATATTTATCTGCTATAGCTTGTGCTTTATGCTACAGATTTTGAAGTTGATATGAATGGAAAACGCTACTCTTGGCAGGTACTCCCCTTTTTCATTGCATTTTCTAACTCCCAAATGTGTACTTTTTAATTTAAATAGATGATTGTTGAGTCAAGCAAGCAGATGTTGACCATAACTGCATGTTGCTCTGCAGGGTATTGCCAAATTGCCTTTTATAGATGAAGCTCGACTTCTTGCAGAGGTTGAGAAAATTGAACAGACTTTAACGGTATGTAATTTAAGGATTGTTCAAGAACTATATCTCTAGATAACTTGGGGCTGATCATCTGCTGAGAGATGACGAGCTACCAATATTTGCAGGAGGAGGAAGCACGGAGAAACAGTGTGATGTTTGACATGCTTTTTGTGTCATCATCTCATCCTCTCTCGGTGTGCATATACTCTTTGGACAACCGCTGTAAACAGTTGATGGACAAAGACCGGGCTGAAATCAAGGAGCAACTTAAACCTGAGTTGAGGTTTGTGTTGGAAATAATTTAACTCATGAAATTGCCAGGCCACTTGATTGCAAGTAAGCTTAGATTTTGCTGGTGATGTTTTCCATTTGTTAAGAGTTGCGGGCATGACGTATACAGAATGGATGCCTTTATCTTAGGAGGGGGTGTTAGCACTTACATGTGGGAAACGTGCTGAACAACAATTCTGGATATTCATCACAAAAGAATATTATAGCTTCCCTCCATCTCTATTTATAATGTTGCCATCAATTTTTCCTCATCTCATCTTTCTTTTTTTATTTAAAAGCTTAAGTTGTTATATGAAGGTGTGGTTTGGTATTTAATTATTCTATCATCCCCCCTCACACTTAGTCTGGTCTTTTTGACTAGTACTAAGCGTGGAATATTTAGTTGGGGAGGCAAATGGGACCTAGAAAGATTTGAACTCTTGACCTCTTGCTCTGATATCCTGTAAGATTTTGTGTGGCCAACTGTTCATATTTTATTTGTTGCGAGAAATCCTTCTTAATCCTAGTTCATTTTTTTCCATAAATCTTAGTATTTGAACTTTCAAGAATTTGGGCAGTTGCACAAGTATAGCTTGTTATAATTAGCCTTAACATGTACCGTGATGACATCAGATCACAGTGGAAGAGAAATTTGAGAATGTAGATCTGTCTCAGCGAAGAATCTTGCTTGCGCCTATTAGTTGCAAGATATCAATCTACACTGATATTAACGTGCTGACTGTATAGTCACCGACTTCCTAAATGATTAGCAAGTACCTTGATGGTGAAAAAAAGAAACTACAAATGACTTAGCAGTTTTCATTGCTAAGGTTTGTTTAAGGTTATTTTTACCTTTTCAAATGTTGCTGTTCTTGCAATTTGATTTGTATTTGACGGAAAATATTTAAAACCTTTCCACTTACACAAATAATGACGTTTAGTATGACATTGATTTCTACAGTATTTTAGAAAATAAAAACAATTGTTTCCATTTTCATTTGAAGGGAAAATGAAAAGTAGGATAAAGTACTTTGGTGTAGGCAATGGCCCTAAATAAGTGGAAAAGGAAGGTGGTAGAATGATACTTTGATAGTAATTTCTGTAGCAATGTTCCACAGTCGTGCACAAACAGTTGTATCTGGTCATGTCCGATAATTTTTTTTGTTTTTTGTGATTGAACCAAGTTGTACTGTCCACTGTCAACTTCAAAGGTAAATATTTTGCCTGTGTGATGATTGCCTGGATTTTTATCTGGTAAGAAAATTGTCTGATTCTAAGGTGTCAAGCAACTAATATGGGTCGTTAAAATTAGTTCTGCCTGTTATTGAATTCTTTCGTATTTTTGGATGGCTAATGGTAATGTGCATGGATGATCTTTCTCGTTTTATAAATTCTGAGATTTGTTTTTATACGTTAGTCTAATTTTTTAGAGCTACATGCAGTGGCGGGATGAACGGCTACATTTCACCTTGTGCTGGAGATCCATGTCCTCCTTTTTTCAGATCTCCTGTGGCCGGCATGGAAGATATCATGAACAACGAAGTCCTGTAAGCTATAGAGAACTTAGTACAATCAGAGGTAAATCTTACCTAGGCGTAGATGAGCAAATTATTAATTCTCATGTGTATCTTGCTGTTTCAGATGCGTCATATACAGACTCCCAGATGCCCACAGACATATAACAAGGCCACCTGCAGGCGTTGTGTTTCCCAAGAAGGTATATTCACAGAGTTTCAGCTTGTGAAAGTCGATGAATTCTTGGCAATGATAAAAAGACTTGCTTAATTTCAACCCTTTATAAGTTTATTGTTGGTGATTGTACATCATATACTGGGGATGTTACATTGACAACTGTTGACCTTAATGCTCTTTTGGAAGCTGTTTGCACAGGCAGGCATACAGTGTATATGGACAAAGGTATTTGGTCAAGCAGTGAGAAGTGAGAAGATGGTTAAAGCTATTGACATTTTGTCTTTTGGTCACATTAACTTGTAGGAGAGAATATGTCGTTGAATTTAGTAATCTGTCATGACAGTGCTTATTGGTTTTTTTTTTTCAACGAATGGTGCTATTGTGATGCAACATGACTTAATGAAAATATGCTTAGGATTATGCAGCATTCAGTGTAGCTTATTGCTTGCTTCAGGTTTGTCATTTAGAGTGGTGATAGAGTTCTTGATTTGGTTCATACTTTTTCTTGCTGCTTCGATGTAACAAGTTTCTATGGAAGCACTGAAGGGAACCCTTTACATTTTGTGTAAATTGACTAAATGATTATGGACATAATTTTTGTCAACAAGCATATACCCCGAACTGAGCACTAATCTACCTGCTGGTTCTTCAATTTTTGTTCTGATCTGGTTTTGCCTTCCTTTCAGATGGTGCAATTGGAGGATGTCAAACCTGCAACTGCTCTGTGGCACGAGGATTCTGGAAGGAAGCCATGGGAGAATGGAAGGTACTTTTAGTGATTTCTGATGCATATGGTACGAACAAGCTATTGAGCTTGTATTTATCGGTGCCATTGACTTTGTTGGCCTTCTTTGACTGTCTGGTGCATCACATGATAGTACTTCTAGGTTAGCAGCCAAAAAAAGAAAGATACTTGTCATAGTATAATATTAATACCTTGTAATGACACTTCTCTTGACATTGACAGCAACTCAAACATGGCTTACCAGAGGCAAAATCCTCCTGGCATGATCTCTGGGCGGCAGCTGGGAGACGCAGCACATCGGCTTGTTGCCAACAGTTTACAGTTTAAAGCAGTGGATGCTAACGGTTATGCGAATTATGGGCATGCTCCACCTCCACGTTACCCTGTGGGCCCGTTTTCATGGCACCAAGAACAGTACATAGCGGCTCCACCTAGGAGCGCACCACCTCCCCAGGGCTTCCATCAGCACCCAAATGTGACAAGTTCAAGAGATTCCCATGATTATGGTCATGGTCGACCCCATTCTCGGCCAACAGCTCATCCTCGGGATCATCAAAGAAACAGCCTGTCAGCATCTCCGGGCAATGGTTCCCATTCCAGGCATGGAAACTATCCACGAGGGCAGTATAATGGTCCATCCAGGTATCCCCCTGGACCTAATCAGCGGCCTCCCAATGTGAGTGGTTCTTATCAATATCACGAGCCCTATGATAGTCACCACAGTTCCTATGTACAAGGAGGTCGTCCTCCTCCTCAAGCCCAATGGCATGGAGGCTGGACTCCTCGAGGAAATTATAACCAGCCCAGAGGCTATATGGGCCCGCAACAATCAGGCAACCCTTACTCTGCACTAGACAGGAGAGGCCATCGGCAGCCGCCTCCGCCAGGCTATAGCCGCCGGTAGAATTTTTTCCTGTGAGTTGTGATCTTAGCTTTATTGCTTTAGTTGAGAGAATGTTGTACCATAGTCTGTTTTTTGAGTGTTTAATAGCTGTATCAATTTTTTCTTCTGCCGTACCTAGTGGGTTTAGTTGCGGGTTCATTTCTGCCCAGATAGGAGGGAACATTTTTATTTTTCTGTTTTTTTAAGTGGCAGCTGCCATTATGCCAATAAAAATCGAGCATTCAATGGCATTTGGTAGCCTTGATTCATGCTTTTCTTCATGTATTCGTGTCGCATTCTCTCAAGTTGAAATATTCCTGGGAATATGATGAGGTTTTTGGTGAAAGTGAGGTTGTAGTTTGGATAATTCATGGTCCAAGCGAACGAACAATGGAGGAGTTTACAAGGATGGCACACCGAGTTCTAATAACTTGGGGAAGTTAATCTTCTACTCCTATGATAAGGAGTAGGGAGTACCTGGATTTTGCCCCCGTGTGAGCTTTACATGTTATTCTTATGGTTTGACAGCATCTTCTCCCTCTACCCTTACAATTTTATTTGTTTGGTTGAAACTAGTTTTTTCGTGCTCTTCTTTTATTGTGCTTAGCTTTTGCCCTGGATTGGCTGTCGTGTATCATAGAAAGATTTAACTTCCCCGGTTTGCGGGCGCGTATGCACATCTTGTGATGGCTTGAAGCATTACATCTCTCTGGTTGTTCCTTTATTTTCCCTCTGATCAAGTGGCGTTTCAAATTAAAACTATAAGGTCTGTAAACTTAACGACTCAAAGTTTCCTTCATGTGGCACTGGTGCATCTGCAGGGGATGTGCTTCGAATTTAGCATCTAAGTGAAAAATGCGAATACACTGGTCGTTGTTTCTGAGCATGATTAAAGCAGGTAGGCGGAACTAAATCTTTGTCTAAAGCTTGAATTAAATCTCTTTATAGTCGGTCTTCTTGGCCTCTGACTGTTATACAGACAGCAGCTTCTGCCTGTTGAGTTGCATGTTATTTTGGAAAAATCTCACGTCGGAAAATTAATAAGTGTGAAGCAATTAATATATTCAAGTTGATTAATAACTTATCAGTTTAAGCTTTTGAGTGGAGGGGAGTTGAATGGAGGTATGTGGGTGGACTGGGATTTGGACTAAACCAGCAAAAGGACATATCATCCAAAAGAAGCCACATGGGGTGTGATTGCAAAGAGTTCACATAATCATAAATAGTATTATAGCTGAATGTAAAATCATATCGGAAAGTTTATTGGGCTAATCTTGATTTTGGCCTGAGGTTTTAGTTTAGGTTCCGTTTATTTTGCAAAAATGAATAATTTAAAAAATATTTTTTTTTAAATAGTCGCTCATATTTCTCATGAAAACAAATAATAAAAATATTCTCATCATTTGCATAAATATTTGGACATAGGTTGTTGCCGATAATAAAGTTATTTTTTGTTAATTAATTATCTTAAGTGATATAAATAATTATTTTTAGGAAAATAAGTTTTTGAAACATTCATTTTTTCCAAAATAAATGGAGCCACAGTGGCGAATTATTTCTGCACCTTACACTTGGAACTGTGCATGGGGGAGCTATTGGATCTATATAAGGTACGCCACGAGGATACACCTCTCGTGTATCGTGATAGAAGTCCTACGTCATCGGTACTAGTTATGAGCACTTCTAACATGCATTGGTTCTTATACAAGTGGCCTTACGAGCAAAATTTACCAAAAAATCATAAATTTATTGTACTTTGTGCCAATTTAGTCTTAAACCTTTTAATAATTTGCCAATTGAGTCATTCTGGTCAATTTTGACCGAACATCAGTGATGTGAACGCCAATCGTTCTAAGTGACGGATAATTTTTGTAGATTTGTAAAAGAATTTTGAATTTTTTTAAATATTTTTTGATTTCTTATTTCTTATTTATTTTATATTTTATTTTCGTTTTGTTCATTGTGGCGGCAACACTGGGCGAGGCACTCAAAAGAAAGGAGAAAAAAAGAAAAGAAAAAAGAACAAATAATAAAAAATTAGAAAAAAAATCAAAATTTTAACGAAACATTACAAAAATTGTCCAATTAACATTGGTCATGACAAGTGGGACTGCTAGTGTCCACATCAACGATTTTCGGCCAAAATTGATCGAGGGCCAGTGTTGACAAGAGTTGTTGCATGGCGGTGCAAGCGTGAGGGCGAGGCACAGCATGAGAGCTAGCAAGAGCCATGATTGGGGGATTGGAAAATTATCCAAAAAGTCTTAAATTTATTGCACTTTTGTCAATTTATTTCTAAACATTTTCATATTTTGCCAATTGAGTTTATTCAGCCAATTGTGGGAGAAAATTGCTAATGTGAACTCTAGCTGTCTTACCTGATATGACCAATATTCACCTATATAATTTTAAATAATATTTTCTTTTCCTTTTTTTTCTTCATTGTGGTCGACAAGGGTTGTCAGGCCCTTGACGGCCACTGAACGAGGGCCATGCCCTTGATTGGCCTCGATCAATTCTGGGGAGACCGGTGAGACCCGTCGACTTGCCGTCACAATAAAGAAAAAGTAAAGAAGAAAAAAAATATAAATAAGTAACGAAAAAATTTCCAAAAATCAAAATATTATTAAAATTATCTACGACGGCAATGTCCATGTAACATAAGATGGTCAGCGTCTGTGTTAGCTATTTTCGACTAAAATTGACTGGATGCACTCAATTGGCAAAATATGAAAAAGGTAGGACTCAATTGACAAAATTAAAATGTTTAGAACTAAATTAGAAAAAATGCAATAGCTTTAGGACTTTTTGGATAATTTTTCCTCTTGGCACGAGCCAACTGTGAGAGCTCTCTCCCTTAGCATGTGTCTCGCAGGCGTGCATATATATTTTTTTTTTTTCCGTATTGTGAGCCTCCTCCGTTATGAAGGTCCTCAATAATATATAGGCTTAGTTTTAAGACTCTCTTGGAAGAACAAGAAGAACTCACCTTCCGAGTTAGATCATACGATTTATTTTTATCTAGGAAAGTAGGATATTTTTTCTCTTATTACCTTAAAATTGCAATTTTCAAGGTTTTATTTCCTCCAAATTTGATCAAATAATACAATCTTTCCAAGTTTAGGACATTTATGTGTTAGTCGCCTGTAAATTTCCGCCACATAAAGAGGATTATAGGCTTGGCCAAATTTATTCTCATGTGGGCTCAATATTGACAATTCACTTAAGTTCCAAGGCTCCTCATTTAAACCCATTCAGTACCAGACTAATCAGAATGCAATTTATGTGGGCCTATTAATATTAAATTAAAAAGCTCATGACATGTACATATGCAAAATAATATGTCTTTGTTTAAGATTTGGGGTTGACTCCTAAATACTTATGCTCATGTGGTACTCAAAGTTTGCTGTCAACGGTCAGCTCTTTGCTACTTCAGCATTGACCGACTGTTGACTATGTTGTCTGCATTGACCACCGTTGAACAGTTCAATCAGACCGGTTCGACGAGTTCATGACGAGTTCATGAGCAAATTTTGGACCGATTTAAGAACTTTTTGGCCAGTTCTTGGCAATCTCAGACCGGTTCTAAGGTATTTGATGTGTGGAGTCCATTTTGGCGTTACTCACATGTTTGTCCAATCTGCTATATTAAAATTGGTAAAGTGCATATTATGATAAAGTAAAAGTTTCAATGTCCAAATTACCATCGACTAAAACCCAAGTAACGTGCAGGGACGGACAGTACAGTCGACCCCAAAACCGAGGTCCACATGTAAGTCCATTCGTCACAGCTGTTATCATAGATACTTCTCCCAATAGATTGTCCATCGCTCTTTCCTTGAGAGGATTTTTATTCAATTCTTCGAGGATTTGGTACTGCTAGTGCTAGTTCCTCTGTCCCTTCTGCTATGTTTGTCGCTTCAGGTACCTCTGGTTTATGGCTTTTTTTTTTTTTTTTAACTCTGCCTACTGCAATCATATGACTTCAAATGCTAATTTATTTAAATCCAAATCATGCACTACTAACACCTTTATGGTTCCCAAACCCTACCCTAAATTTGATTTCGATGGGAAAACTGTGTGAACCTAATTTTGATGTCCACTTCTCTTCTTATAGTTGTCATGTTTAGATTCATTGACTGGACAAAAGTAAAATTTACTATCCGAAAGTATGTGACAAATATGATGGAAATAGTTATCGTCTTAACAAAAATATTACTTCGGGAGAAGTGTGTTAGATGAGCTTAGGGAAAATTATTTTCCTATCATGAATAAGATTTATCAACTGATCTTAAAAACATCTATCATCATTTGACTTGTCGGGTAGGACGAAGGTAGCCCTTGCCTAATGAGCAGGTGAGGGTTCCCCTCTTAGGCATCGATGAGGGTAGCCTCGCCTGGGCTAGGTGAGCAAGGGCGACCCTCGCCAAATCCAGTGAGGGCGGATCTTGCCCACCCAAGCGAGGGCGACTCTCTCGACTGAGTTTCGCGATGGCCCAAGGAGGGAAGAGGGAAAATGATGAGAAAAATAAAAAAACTAAATGACAAGAATATTTAGTACCATCTTTGAAATAAAGATGAGCCATTATTTGAAAGTTTCCTTGTAAATACCGCAAAAACCAAAGGCAAAACAACAAATTCCACAATCTTCCTCACATTCCTTCACTTTGCGTTGGAGCACTCCTCTATGCTTCTCAACCCATTCTGGCTTAATCTCCTCCCCTTATTCTTCATCATCTTCTTCTTCTTCAAATAATAACTGCAGCTTTTAAAAAAGAAAACAAATGCAGAATAATGAGAGGAAACATGGTGGTGGGTGAATGTTAGAATTTTTCCTGATATGAGCTCGCATTAATTGAAATTGTAATTCATCATTTTTCGGAATTAATTTACCATTTACGAAATTAGTTTAATAAAGAAAAGATTTAAAGATTTCTTAATGAACCGAATATGGGCTTGGCTAGTGTGGGCCAAGTCCGGCACGGCCCGTGATGGGAGGGTCCAGCTGGAATTCTATAAATAGGATAGGACCCCCCCTTAACCCCACATTTTTGCCATTCTTGTCTTCCATCTCCTCCATAAGGCAACAAGAGAGAGAGAGATTAAGAAGAGAGGTCCCATCGACGCTAAGCGGCTCGAGGGTGATAAGAGGGAAGAGTCCGCCAGCCACGTCGCCAAAATTTTGCAAAAACGACGATGGATTCGAAATTAGGCACGCAAATTCGATTCCTTGGTTGTTTAGTTTCTAGAACCTGACTACGGCGATCTTAGGGAATCGTCGGTGACGACGGATGGTTGATTGGACGGCCAACAGCTGGTATCAGAGTCCTCGTAGCTCGGGTTTATAATGTACTGTTTTTCCTATTTTTTGTGAATTTTGATATGGTGAAATTTGAATTTGAAAGCATGTTTGGGTTCGTCTTGTCGAGATGATCATTTTGGCGGGTCGCCGACTGCCAGGGGATGCTGCATGTGCCCCTACGCGCCGCCTGAAGTTCCGCTGCGGCGGCACGCCGAGGACATTGATCGTGATCGGCCGTTGACCGTTGACCGGTCATTGGCTGTTGATCGTTCACCGTTGTGCTCATGTGAAAATTCTCTACATTGTAATATATTCATTTTAATTTTTTGAGCCTTTTAAAATCTTGAAAAATGCGTAAAACCGTTAATGTAAATACAAAACTAAAGGTAATTTTTGCATTTTTTAAATTTCCATTTGGTTCTGGAAATACTAAGATTGGCTCATTTGTATAATTACCACATGAGGAATGTGTAAGGATTATTGAATATTAACATACATGGAAACTTGACATACATTGAGCAATGCTATTGGCACAACTTGTGATTTTAATGACAATTACCCATGTTCAAGTTTAAAAACACAAGCTATATGGTGAGTGTGAGGCGCGGAATTTATATCCGTGGTGTAAGAGAGTTTCAAAGATTTGATTGAGATGTGATCGTCAAAGTGGTACACTTAGTTAATTTGAGAAATTTCAGTCTCGCATTGTGGTGAGATGTCTCTGTTCTGATGCATAATCATACTCCCAAAGGAGGTGATTGTGTGTTACTTCGTAGAGGGATGCATGAACAACATATAATTGAGAGGTGACCAATTCTAGTGATTTACACACCCAAATGTGGTGATTCACGAAAATTAGAATACATTATCATGGTTATTGTCATGTAGGGAGTTTGCAACTGCATGTCATATATTTTGCCCAAAGCTAATTATGTGATGATGCATGTGACTCTCTGAGATGTGTACTTTTAAGAATTTAAAGTTACACAGTACTCACATGATGCTGATGGTAAGCATTGCTTATTTTCAGTCACCTTTTTTTGTAAATGGCAATTCCATTACGATAGAGGTTCTCAATGGTTCAAACTTTAAGAAATGAAAGGAGGATTTCTTTTTGCCATGGAATTGACGGATGTTCACGTTGTCCTTTATGAGGACAAGCCTGCTAACATCGTTGAGACCAGCACGGTACCCGATATGGCGCGCTTTGCCGCATGGGAAAAGAGCAATAGGATCTGCTTGCTGTCAATGAAGCGATCCATACAAGAGCATTTAAAGAGTAGCCTGCCAATTGACTGCACTGCCAAGGAAATGTTGGAAGCCTTGGCAGCAAGATATCGAGTATCATCAAAAGCAGAAGTTGGGACGCTTGTCTAGGTACTTTTTAATATGAAGTATATGGGGAGTATCATCAAAAGCAAAGTTGGGACGCTTGTCCAGGCACTTTTTAATATGAAGTATATGGATGTAAGAGGAGTTAGGGATTATATCATGAGAATGCTAGATTTGCAGATAAAACTGAAAGTCTTAGGTATAGTAATCCCTGATGCCGTAATGGTACATCAAATCTTGAGCACCCTTTCCTCTGAATTTGGGATGATCAAGACCAGTTTCAACACACAGGACGAAATGTGGTCTATAAATAATTTGATATCCAAGGTAGTAGCAGAAGAAGAGGAATTGAAAAAGGATGGAGGGTACTATGCCCTAATTACCTCTAGTTCTAGCAGTAAGAAAGGCAAGAGGCCTAAATTTTGTACTCATAAAGGAACTCACCCCACCACTGGTTCATTTAATAACTTGGGTCATGAGAAGGCATTCTTTAAGAATGATGGTGACTATTACTTCTTTTGTAAGAAGAGAGGTCACATGAAGAAGGATTGTACTAAATATGAGAATTGGCTGTCTAAATATAAGCATACAGGTAATGGTTCTTTGGTACTAATTTGTGAATCCAATCTATCTGAAGCCCATCCAGTTCTTGGTGGCTAGATAGCGGTGCAACTAATCATGTTGCATTCACCATACAAGGGGTTTCATAAATCAGAGGAAGCCAAATCAGGATGAATCAAAGCTCATAGTGGAATAACAACAAAGCTGACATTGAATTCGTGGGAAACGTCATTTTAATTCTAAAATCTAATTTCAATTTGATATTAAAAAATACTTTCTATGTACCTTCCTTTAGACGGAACTTAGTTTTCGTATCATATTTGGACATCTTTGTTTACTCTTTTGAAATAAAGAATAGTGTGGTTTCTATATTTCTTAATTCAAATAAGGTTGGGTACTGCAACATGTCCAATGGATTGTACAGATTGTGTTTGACTCCTAATGATATATACGTAACTTGTACAACCGAAAAGGTTTTTTCCAAAGAACTCTACTTAAAGAACGGTCTTACACATTGTGGCATAATCGTTTTGGTCACATTTTCAAGAAAAGAGTGGAAAGGCTTGTAAAGGCCAATATTCTACCTACTCTTAAAGATGACCAAGAAACTTACATAGACTGCTGTAGAAAAAAGATGACCAAAATAAAGAAGAAGCCTGTAGTCCGTACTTCTGACCTATTAGAGGTCACATACATTGATATAAGTGGGTCCTATACTCCAACATTATGTAGAAATTATTATTTCATCACTTTTATTGATGACTATTCCCAATATGGTTATCTGTACTTGATTAAAGAAAAAGTCTAACTCTATTGATAAATTCAAGATATTTCGAACTGAAGTCGAGAAATAGTTAGGAAAAGTCATAAAGGTTGTCAGATCTGACCGAGGTGGTGAGTATTATGGTAGACATGGCAATGCTGGACGGCTTAAATGGCCATTTGCCAAATACTTAGAGGATTTGGGATAGTTACTCAGTTTACTATGCCTGAGAGTTCTGAACAGAATGGTGTGGTCGAAAGGCGCAATCGCACCCTTATGGACATGATGAGAAGTATGATAAGTAGAACCAACTTGCCTAAATTCTTATGGGTGAAGCCTTGAAAATAGCCCTTTATGTATTGAATTGAGTTCTCGTTAAGGCTAGTCCACTAACTCCTTTTGAGTTATGGACTGGACGTAAGCCTAGCCTGAATCATCTAAGAGTCTGAGGTTGTCCTGCAGAAGTGAAGCTATATAACCCAATCTTGAATAAGTTGGATCCCAGGACCACAAGGTGCTACTTCGTGTCATATCCTAACCATTTAAAAGGATATCGGTTTTACAACCCTAATGGAGGCTCAAGGATTGTGGGATCACAAACAGTGAATTTTCTAGAATACGACGTGGCTGAAAAGGGTATTTGTCCAAAGATTATTGAAAGTGATAGTACGACTAGTACTACTGTATCGTTTTCTCTGCCAATACAGACAGCTATGGAGCCTCCCATACCAAAGACTGTGTCTGTTGGGCTTCAGGATCCCATGGTTGAAATGATTCCTGATGAAGTAAATCAAGTCCCATAGTCGCAGGATCAAGTTGAGGAAGTTTCACTAAGGAGGTCTGTTAGGCAGAGATGATCAGCTATCCCACCAGACTATATAGTCTATTTGGGAGAACAGGACTACGATATAGGCTGCGTGGTTGATCCAGTTACCTATAAAGATGTTGTTTCCTGTGCTCAATCATATCTATGGTTGGATGCGATAAAAGATGAAATGCAATCTATGAGGTATAATGGTGTTTGGAACTTGTTAAGTTGCCTAAAGGGCATAGGGCAATCAGCTGCAAGTGGGTATATAAAACGAAAAGGGACTCCAAAGGAAAGGTAGGAAAGTTTAAAGCTAGACCGGTGGCTAAAGGTTTCACTCAAAGAGAAGGAGTAGACTATGAATCAACCTTTTCTCCAGTCTCTTCTAAGGATTCCTTCAGAGTAATCATGGCGTTAGTAGCTCATTTTGACATGGAGTTACACCAAATGGACGTTAAAACTGCATTTCTGAATGGAGATCTCGAAGAGGAAGTTTATATGACTCAACTTGAAGGCTTTGAAGTTGATACTTCAAGTGACCTTGTGTGCAGACTGAAGAAATCTATCTATGGTCTCAAACAAGTATCCAGATAATGGCATTTAAAGTTTTATAGCGTTGTCACTTCTCTTGGTTTTATCGAAAATAAAGTAGATCAGTTCTATATTGCAAGATTAATGGGAGAAAATACATTTTTTCGTTCTCTATGTGGACGACATCCTGCTTGCGAGTAGTGATATCGATCTATTGCATAAGATGAAACGGATGAAGGACCTTGGCGAAACGTCTTTTGTCCTTGGTATTGAGATTCATAGGGATCATTCACGCCATGTTTTGGGTTTATCTCAGAGGGCATATATTGATCGTATCTTGGAGAGATTCAATATGCAGGACAGCAAGCCAGGAATTGCTTCTGTCTGTAAAGGTGATAAATTGAGTCTTTCACAGTGCCCTTAGGCAGAAATGGAGAAATTCCAAATGAAGAATAAACCTTATGCTAGTGCGCTTGGAAGCATTATGTATGCTCAAGTATGCACTAGGTCAGACATTGCTTTTGCAACAGGACTTTTGGGCAGATACCAATCAAACCTAGGATATGATCACTGGATTTTTGCCAAGAAAATTCTGAGGTACTTAAAAAGGACAAGAGACAACACAATGACTTACAAGTATGTTGAGAACTTGTGGCTAGTTGGATACTCGGATTTGGATTTTGCAGGCTGTTAGGATGAAAAAAAGTTAACAATTGGATACATATTTATGTTGGCAGGCGGTGCAGTATCATGGAAAAGCGAGAAACAGAAATCCATATCCTCCTCTATCATGCAAGCGGAGTTCATAGCGTGCTTTTCAGCTGCTACTCAGGTAATTTGGCTCCGAAACCTCATTAGGGAGTTGACTGTATTTGATTTTGTTGATAGACCCATACAGTTATACTGTGACAGTAACTCTGCAGTGTGTTGTTTATTAACAACAACAGAGGTCTCAAGGGGTCTAAACACATTGAGTCAAGTTTCTGACAATAAAGGAATCTGTGCAGAAAGGTGACGTTGTAGTAGAGCATATTTCTACAGATGATATGATTGCAGACCCGCTGACTAAAGGTCTTCGCCCTTATGTTTTTGAGCGATACGTCGCTAATATAGGCTTAGAGGTATCATTAGATGTTGTAGTTTAGTGGGAGACATCTTTTTGGTTTACTCTTATACAGTTTACATATGTTTTGTTACATTTTGTAACATAATGATAGGTATTGAAGTGCCTATAACACTGTTGATATTAAATACATATTCTTGTAAATCTTGACGCACGTGTAAATCTCGAGTAATGGTTATGAGCATTTGGTTATTAACCGTGTTTATATGTTTTGTTACACATAAAAAAAAAGTTAACTATAAAGATAAGACATATACAGGTTCATTAGAACCATATGGATATTCTTTAATGGCACATCAAGGTTTGTGACACATAATGTATCTCTTTTGAGGTGTTATCCAATTGCCACACTACCATATTAAATCTATATCAGAAAAGTTGAGAACATTTGTAACCATGGATGGCTCTGTGTCTGCTGACGTAATTACTGACATGATCCGATGGTTGAGACTTTATAGGATTGGATTGGCCATTAAGAATGATCCTTAAATCAATATAAAGGCACGCACTACAGTACAGATTCAATTAATACTCGTCCAAGTGGGAGAATGTTAGAATTTTTTCCTGATGTAGGCTCGCATTAATTGGAATTGTAATTCATCGTTTTACGGAATTAATTTTCTATTTATGGAATTGGTTTAATAAAAAAAGAATTTAAAGATTTCTTAA